>CM052243.1:5394956-5465596 GCA_028455795.1 Lasioglossum marginatum
TATTCATGGCATTTTTCTAATGCAAAATCATACCAAATATGATATAATTCCGATAATATTTACTTGTAAATGATATTTACTTTAATCGCCTATTACAAGTAAATATCATCGAAATTATATCATATTTGATATGATTTTGCATTAGAAAAATGCCACGAATACGTTTTTCGAAGTCCCATAAAAAAATAATGAAAAATAAAGAAGTTAGAAATTCAGATTAGTTATGTTTACACTTCTCGGCGACCGAGCTTCTCGAGCTCGGCTGTCCTTATCTACGTTCGGCAAAAGTCAAAGAATAATATCCCTGGCGCATAAATGTCCCTCGGCAGACCCGTGCTGGGGACTTGTATCGATAAAACACTGTACATCATAATTTATAGGAGAAAGGCACAAATTTTGAGTCCGGTAAAGTAAAGAGCAGCCGTCACCGGGGTTTTCCCTAGTAAGTCGCATTGTGCAGAAAGCTAATAGCCAAACGAGACGTGAAGGGAGTATAAATGGATTTCGTAGAAATCTCTTCGGGCCAATTGTCGAATCAAGTAGCGTGGACCTAGCCGAAAAATATACGACACATCCAGCGTTTGTGTAGGCGACACGGGGGCAGCTTTGAAATTGACGCCGGGCGCAAATTAACATGTCCAACGCGTGTAATCAAAGAACATGCTAGTAGTTGTTACCGCGCTTCTGCCAGCCACATCCGCGGAAAATAAATTACTTGCGTCCGCGGACCGACATCAAAGCGATCCTTCCGGGGCCCACGTTCATTTAATTTCGTCGAGCCGTGAACTGCCATGGTGAGAAGAAACGGAGACGAACGGAGGCTCGGGCCACCACGGAAGAAGGGAGAACGAAGGCGAAATAACCGGGCAATGGTCGAAGGCGCGGTCCACAGACTACAGACACGGGCCAACACGGTCGTGTTCGCCCTCAACAAGGATTACGCAGGGTAACAGCCAAAAGGAGGTAATTATCCACGGGCGGCTCTTCGTCTGCTATGCTACAGACATACACGATCTCCTCGAACCCTCGACTTCGTAATCGCAATTTTCTATGTACAGAGCCGCGCAATCTTAATGAATTATAAAACTACGCTTTGTTCGCCCGTACAGTTTCCGAGGGAGTTTGTCTTTTGTTTATCCCGTAAGCTCTTATAACTGGTCACAACGGCTACTGGCTAAAAACATTAGGACCACTCACAATTTTCAACATTTTTTTAATAAAAGCTTTAGTTCCGAACGGAATTTAAACGGCTAGCCAACCTCTATCGTTCAAAGAACTTGAATTGTTTTTTTTTCATTTTCTCAAGGTTGCACTTGTAGTTATTTTTGACACAATAATAAAAATATGTCACTGCTCATAAGAGTATGTAGAACTTTAAAAAAAAGGAGCTGCTTTATAGTACACATTTGTAGATTATTTCATTTATGATGTTCGAAGAATGTCCAACACGTTAGATGTATTAATTACTATTATATTAATCAGGCGGCCTAAATATTATACACTAGCCAATTACTCGTTTGTTAATGTAGTTTCTCAGCACAGTATTATCTTTAGATGACTTATTTAACACCAGGTTTACGTCATTTTGACGGGTTCTAATATTCTTAATTTGCGATTATTAACTCTCCTAGACAATACTGAAGACTCTGAGCACGTTGGTTCCAAGTGGGAACATTGCGCATAAAAGAATCAAATCTGAAAGTATTTTCGGGAATTTGAATTTGTAAATTAGTTTCTAGTCATCAAGTATTTTATATAGCTATTCGATGGCTACGCCGAGAGGTGTGCTGTCGGATCACGTTGATAACAAAAGAGGCTCTTCTGGAAAGGGGATGCACTTTATTTACAGTCCTGTCCGTTTAATGGTCGCAGAGTCATCCGTAGTCCGCTTCTCTTTATTTTAATCACATCCAATATTTCTCACTCTCGTTCCCGAGACATTCGAAAAGAGAGCGAAGAAAGAGAAAATAAATCCTCCTCCCTCGCCATTCAGAAAATGTTCGCAACAGTGTCCCGAAAATACAAGCGTTAAAGGAACTTTGTGATATACGGACACTTTCATCAATCTCTTATTTCTCGGATTGTTTTGTTCGAGTGTGCAATTTACTTAGTTTTTAGCAATCTTGAAAATGGTAGTATGTACATACGTACTTATTGTTGTGCGAGAACTAACTGTATATATTATTATCGAAGAGTGTACCGACGAATTTGTACATTTGTATTTACATTTGTACATTTGTTCAGTAAAGTCGCGTTTACTGTCTGTGTTCTGCACGGACAGTGATCGCATACCGACATTATTTTTTTATGACTGCGTCTACTGCGCCGATCGCGCCGAGAATTCAAAAGAAAGCCGAACGTAGAGAAGGACAAGATGACAGTGAAGTTGGTAGGCACTGGACAGTGATCGCGTACCAGATTGCGGACAGTAAATCGATTCAATCAATCGGCGATTTTTCAAAGATTTCTTGTTTAATAGTACATATTAATCAATCAATCTTGATTAAAATTTTAATCGATTAATGTCCAACTCTGCCCTCTAAATATGTACCTTAAACAAAGTAGAAGATATTGCTGATGTGATTTTATGGAGATAAGTGATATTCAGTTGAACTTTGGTTAAATCTTTAAATGGGATTTTCTCCAAACTAGTGATTTTCGAGTTGTGCCGGTTTTCTTCCAAAGTAGCGATATGGAACCGCTCGAAAAACGGCACGAACTTATGGGATGACCTAACAGTTGTCCTACTGTGTTAATCTATAGACTCGACTATCGGACAAAAATATTCTTAATAAGAGAAATCCGATAAAAAATATTCCAAGCGAATTCGTGGGCCGAAATCCGCGTGTACATGACTATTGCCGCAATATCACACGCAGCGCTGCGGATCCGCGAGATTTTAATTATTCGCGGTGCTTGTAGATGCACAGACGACGAACGACGAATCGTAAATGGAACGTATCGCGATGATTGTGCTCAGCTAACGTGTCTAACCGAGACCGTGGCTCATGGTCCGAAAGGCTGAAACACCGAGGGGTTGGCTGGATAGGTAAAGCGCGATCGGATGGTCGAATGGTCGCGTCGCCGACCGTCCATTTGAAGCGCCGCTGAAAAGAGCCAATATTCCGCTCGGCTGCACTATGCAGAGTTCGATTCATCGGGGAATTCAATTAGCGCCAGTTGCCGGAAACCTCAAGTAATTTGCGCCCAGCCTCCTATCGCCCTCTCTGTCTCCCTCGGACCATGCCATTTCTGTCTTTGTCACGATTTCACGTCTGTTCCCAGCTCCCGGCTCCCAGCCGATCCTAGCTAGCGTTTCTACCTGTCCGTGTTTGATTCTCCTTTGCTGGTACGCCCATTGCCTCGGGTAGGTCTAGCTGGCCTTCTCATATATTTCTTCCTTCGAATCGAATTCTTTCTTCCGGGACTCTGTCACAGCGTATACATACGGTGACTCTTATTAACAGACTGCGAAATTTCATGCATGTAAAATATGCAAATATGCAAATATGCACAAAAAATATGCAAATATGCACAAAAATATGATCAGAATTAATACAAAAATATTTATACGGAAACAGCATAATTTGTGTTACAATAAGTTACTAGTAATTTTTCCATATTTGTAGCAGTTGTTGCAAATGTGGTAGAAAATATATACAATATGCAAAATAATATTTCCATATCGAAACATGTATTTATATAAACATCCGCAGTCTGATTTATTAATATTCGGACACTCTGGAAAAGACAAGAATTTTCTAACCCCTTGCTGTACCTTCTCTTTTTGCAGTTACAGTGATTAGAATGGCTTTATCCCGAAAAATGTAGTAGAAGAGAAGAGAAACTTTATATATTTTGTATGGCTACATTCATTTTAATGCTTAACCCTCTATTGCATTCAGTCCAATTGGGGACTTGAATTTCAAATGTTCTATAGTAAATTAAATAGACGACACTATACATATGTATAAAGTTCCCATACAGGAACAGTCATAAAATGCAATAAATAACATTTCCTAATAAAATTTTATTATTTACTTCATGACCACACTTATTTTTAAGTAGACCAACAGCCATATATGTATATTTTTTTCAACTCGTCATGAAGATTCATGCAATATTAATGCAATGTTACATATTGGTTACAAACGAATCAAATTTTATTTCATCTAAAATGAAACGCGTAACATTCATATCTGTTAGACTTCGTTAAAAACCTTCATCACGAGTCTGGTTCGTCAAAATACGGCGAGTATACTAATAATAATGGACCATTGGAATTTGTTTGAAATGGTAGAACAATTAGTTTACTCTATGACGTGTAAAAATTTTTGGAAAAATTGAAATTGTCGGAATCACAGAGAACATACTAGAAGATTGTTGTCAACTTTTTTATGTGAGCTATCGGCGACCGTTACAAATTTTAAAGAGAAATGCCGTTCAGGTGACCTTGACATCGACAAGTTTACCCGAGTCTTCCTGACTGTCATTCTGATTGCGACGATAAACTTAAACATTTTTTGCGGTAAATTGAATAATCTCTTTCTGTTGTTCTTCGCGAAGGGAACGCTCTTCTATCGATCTTCTCTTCATGCTAAAACTCTTGCATAAAATTCGCCCGCTGCAGTTTTGTTCATATAGAAGGTATCGTAATACCAGCCCTTGTCCCGAAAGCATCTGGCTCTCGATACTTTGTTTCTTATCAGCTCAATGTTGTTCTGCGTTATGGCTTTCATAGGTCTTCCCCGACGCAGTCCACTTTCAACGTTCTCGTCTTCTTAAATGGAATAACTTTACCCATTTTTTACGGGGAAGTACGGGCAAGAGGAATCCTTATAAACAGCGCACTGGCGGCACTTAATCCCCGTAAAACTTTTTTCCTTTTTTTCTGCGAGAATTTAATCATAACTTTATCTCCCGCTCGGAACGCTTCCGAATTGACGAATATCAACGAACACAGTAATTACAAGACGACACGTCGCGTCGCCTCGAGTTGCCAAAAGTTAGTCTCGAAACTTATGGATTTAATACTAGACTATACATATGTATGTGTGTATGTAGTTTAGTTTAGACGGCTTAGCGTTCTTGGAGCACGCGGAATCTCTCTTCCACGACTGTTCGAGAAGTGAAGAGGACGCAAACCACCATCGAGAGTGGATCAGTCAGATTAATTTCATCGACGTCTTTTAATCACTTTACTCGACTAGGGTATTACTTGCTTAATTATCTTTGCCAGCAGTAATGATGTTTACTTTTGGACACTTGCATGCATGAGAATCTCGTTAGCAGGTACGCGCACAAAATATTATTACGCATACTAGATGACGAAATTTAGGATAGGCAAAAGATCACGTAAAAATTAAAGAAAACTAAAAATCTCAAAATTTGAAGAAGATTTATGGGTATTCTGGTTCTGAACTTTTAAAAAATCCATTTTCTTGCATTTCTGCAAGTGTAATTTGTAGACAGCGGATCTTTATGAAAAATAAAAATGTTTTACCTGAATTATAACAAACTGGAGTGGAATAGGAATTTATTTTCTTTGTCAATATGGATAGAAGGTTGAACATAATATAACAGAAATTTTGAATTCTTCTAATGTTTTCACTGTTTTAAATTACACCTACTCATTTTGGCTGCTCTTTACTTTACCGGACTCTAAATTTGTGTCCTTCTCCTATAAATTATTATGTATCTACCAGGGACCTTGAAGATCGAAGTTTCGATCCTGTAGGATCAATGGTTCAGGAGTTATGCTTGCTTAAAGTTGAGCAGTTTTCAGTGTTTTCGACAGGTAAGGGCGCTGCCATATTGGTTTGTAGTGACGATCGCGGGCCGCTTACCGAGCAGAACCGCTGCCGAATAATGCAAATCACGCCTCGTAAACGAAAAAATAGGACTTTTGAGGAAGATATCGCCCTAGATCAATCTTTTATCTAGCGTTTCTGACTACTGAAAAACCCCATTTTTGTATTGTCGAGAAATGCGAAGGCGAATCCCGTACCCTTGCAATCCTGGGAAAAAAAGTCTACTCCCTTAACGAGTTTATTCAATCAAAATCACCATCTTTTTATAGAAACGGGATTCGCCAGCTACCCGAAAGTTGGGAGAAGCGTGTAGAAAGTAATGGTGATTACTTCGAAACATAATGTAATTTCCTTTTATTTTTATAAATAAAGATCAAAAGTATGCTCAAAAGGTGTTGGATTATTGACAATGCGTCTGCTAGAATCAGCTAGAAGCCAAAAATGAATTTAGACGGTATGAGAGACACTGCCTTGTGTAGTTTATTTTACGAGGCCAGATATCATCGACTATGGTCCGTGACTGCATCGAAGGTCTGGAAAATGTCCTGACCTAGGCTCTCTCCTTTCTTTTCAAGTGGGCAGCAGATTTCTCTGCTGGCCCTAAACATTTCATTTTCTACTCACTCTGGTTACATCTTTCTAACCGAACAGACGTTCTTCCGCGCTTACTAATAAACTTGAAATAGAGAAAAGAAAATTCTCTGTGTCATTGTTCATTTAGAACCTCCATATCCAATAATAAAAGGCACCCCGAACTTATTTGTGCTCCTGATAATTGAAATTTCTCGTTGAAATAATGATGTAATTACCGAAGTAGCAGCTACTGACTGCCTACGGGGAACTCAATTCTTGGAGTGCGCACATGTCTTCAAACACATGCTCCCTATGTACAAGATGGGAAGCTATCGACAGTGGTAGCGCGCATGTAGGTACGCGTATGTACCGAATCCAATGGGGTTTGTCCGTCTGGAATTCACCGGTGGTCGGTTATCGATCGGGGGATCGATGGCGCCTGTGAGGACGTTGCCTTCCATTATCGTCGGATGAAACGACGAATCCAGGAATTGCGGAATTGTCGCGTGGAAAATTTTCCTCTCGGTGTTCCTTATCCCGTTTCCCCGTCTATTTCTTAAGGGGACCCCGCTATTACCTTGGATTTTCCAATATCTGAAGAAGCTAAGTTTCCATTTATAGATGAAGGAGATTCGCAAGGTTCGTTCGACGATGGATCTGCATGCTCCCACGCTTTCCCACGTCTGATTGTTATTAGGTCGTTACGTCCGAACGAAATGTTAAACGGCGAACCAATTTGTCCACAGCTATTTATTGGCCGACGTCGCGACGCGTCGTTCTTCCGCCTCGAAGAAAGAAGATGGAGCACGCCGAATACCACACGAAGAAAGAGGGATAGGATTGTATTCATCTTTATATTGAAATGTAATGCTGCAAGGAATTTAATAAGATGAAAGAAATTTCATCCAGAATTTGTGGGGTCGTAACTTTCATTTTCGTTACGCGACAGTTTACGAGATCGGGATTTCCCCGTTGGATTAATGATGTCAATCTGTTTCGTATGATTTACTTGCTACATATTAGTAGAAGAACTTTCAGCCAACAATAGGTATGTTCAATTTCTTCAAACATACAAAATTAACACTAAACTTACCGTCGCCGGTCAAAATGACCGGTTCCAGATTTTTTGCTTTACGATTATTGATATAATAAAAATAATTTCGATAAGAAATGATTATACAGATATCTTTAGTGGAGAACATATTGCAATAGGAGTTGCACAAAGTCTAAATAAAATCAATCTTGTCATTTTTATAAGGGAACATGTACCAGTTAAGGCTCGATAGGTTTAGTGTTAATTAATCTAATCGAAAAAACGATCACTCGCGTATAAACCTGTAGACTGCGGATCTTTATGCAAAATAAAAATGTTCTGCGTTTGTTGTAGGAAGCAGGAATAAAATAAAAATTGATTTCATCTCTTAATGGCTTTGTTAATTAAACTAGATCGTTGAACTCGTCCTGACATAAACGGTAATATTATGTACGAAGAAGTATGTAATTTAATTTTGTTCCAAAAAATTCCAAAAATGTTCCACAATTTAATTTTGTTTCAAACATTTTTTTATCTGGCTACCGGACACAGCTCGGCCATATTTCCGTGATATTTGTAAAAGACTGTGAGGTCTATTATATTTAGCAATTTTTGCCAGTTTACTCCCTTCTCCTTCCACGTGTTCGATCGAGAATTTTTTGTTCTTGTAATAAAGATCAACGTTAAATTTGAAAATATTTGTTGCCTCGAGTTTAACGATCTTGTGTCTGTTATTTTATCGTACACATTTTTTACACCGTATTTTTTATACCGTATACAACGTCATATATCCGGTTATCCCTGATGCCAGTAGAAATATCCAGTAATAGCCAGCCACATCGGGCGATATTCAGGAACATGAATCCTCGTAGAAAATTCAAATTGACCTGTCCGGAACACTAATTGTTATTTTCGAACGAGATTCTATTATACATGTAGGAACGTCTCCTTCCGGCCAATTCTCGAATTACACGCTACCTCATAGATGGCGGTGTGCTCAATAACGTGCAACTATGCGAATTAATATTATTACCGGAAAATTGGATAGTAATGGTATCCACAAACTAATTCCCACGGAATAGCACATTTAATTAAGAACTTGGTGCTCCTTGTCGAAACGAGTCGTTTCAGTGACTCCTTAAAGGACTCTTGCGAAACGGTAGTTTCGAGAAGAAGGAATGCCGGACATTGTGAAAGACACCATAGGAATCAGAAAATGCTTATACAGAGTGAATCACGAATAACGTGACCATTTATTTTTATTGAACGGGACATTACTAATTTTTTAGGTAATAGTACGTGTATTCAAGAAAACGCATATTTCTGCATAGTTTCTATTTATTAATGAAAAAAGCAGGAATGAACACGTGAAAATAAATAATTTATGTGGTCTTGTATTTTACTGAGGAACAAATTCGCTTCGGTGTATGTACTCGCAACTAGCAGACTTCTGCAAAAAATTGAAGGTGACCTTGAAAAATCATAAAAAAAGATAGTTGACGAAAAATTTGCTATAATCACGTGAAAGCTCTCTTGAAACCATGCCATATCTGATAAAAACATTTTCAATCGGACTGCTAATAACAGAGTAAACTCTACTGATCACGATTCGTGAATCACCCTGTATTCATCGGTTGTCGAATAGAGTAGTAGAACCGTGGATTAATAAAACGCGTAGGCCGGGAAAGAAGTGAGAAAAACGCGGACAATTTTTCGCACCCATTCTACCACTCGCTTAATAATTGAAGAGAAATTTTCATCAGCGTGGTGGCTGTGATTGTTTCACGAAAATGTTCGTTCTCATGCAAAAGCGGCGCGACTCATTGTTAGCCCACGCAGTCGATCTGTGAACCCGAGCCAATGAACAATACACAACTACGTATTGGCTTTCCTTTATCCGAAGGTGCTGTGGAACTGTATTGACAGCGCACCTCTTTCATTTCGACCTCTCCTATGTTCGTATTGTTTCAGACAACTGTTATTGAAATTAGTCAACTCGTTATATGTAGCACACTACTGGACATTGCGATAACTCCACTGAAAGTTTCAGGCTTTCGTACATTTATGAAACACAATAATATTATTACCATTTATTTATTGTATCGCTTTGTCTCTCGGCTTCGGCAACGACCCCCCTATTCACTCCCATACCATTTTATATATAAATTCAATATGTTTTTCGATCGTGATTTTGATAATCAAAGTGTGATGATATCGGCGCACAGGCTCGATCAGTGATAAACAAAACAAGCAATTTTGCAAATTAATTAAGAACTCAACGTTTCAATCCTGATGTGGATCATTCTCAAGAGTAAATTTTGCGTCCTCCATTTTATACGATTTCGAAACTATACACTGAATTCTAAACTGCAGCATATCAAAATTTAACAGCAGTTATACGATACAATATATGCATTTATGGTAAAAATGGGTTATTATTATTATACTATATATATAATATATTATATATATTGACCAGTGTTTTTCGCTAATAATTCCTTAACAAAGCGGCGGACGCCATTTTTGCAAAGGAAAATGTCGCTTCAAATGATATCAGGAACCTCCCATCTCTCTCTCTCCGGATGTGGAAGGAATTTTGAGACACACTGTATATTTGGCCAGAATTTCCCGCCCGAAACTTTTCTTTATGGTATCATATCTACCTTAAAAAATAGTTAAAAGTGTCCGGGTTTCAGACGGAAAGGTTCCGGGTTTTCATGGCGTTCGTCCTGGGGTCACGATTTTATAGAAAGAACATTAATAGAATTCTAAAGCACGAAGAATGTTGCTGTTAATTGGCTATTTATTTTCCAATAAATAGATTGGCAACGATTTTTTTGCAGTAGTGTAAGGACAGAGGGAAGGTTAAGACGGACAAGATAAACGCAACGCTCTTGTACATCGCATTGAATCCGCGGGAGCTCTCTGTCATCTCGTCGGTTATTATCCGATAAGCTCCGATAAGTTCCAGGATCGATTCTCGAACGTCAGCCCGGCGGACGAGGCTACATTGGAAGGCGAGACGACGGCGGATATATTTTTTTCCTCTCTCATCTTTTTCGCCGCTGCAGATATATGTATATACACTTACTGACAAAAGTTAAGAGACAAAATAGTCATTTGGGAATTCGTGTATATTTTTAATCTCCCGAAATACATATGTTCGAGTTGAAAATAACATGAAGAGATTACATATCATACATGAATATACAATAAGTTTTTATATATAACTTCATTCGTGACGAACGAGCGTCCGTGTTTCCACTCGATTTAAATTCTATCGTCTGGCCCGAGGCGCAAGTAAACCGTTCCCTGTCTCGTCCCTCGGCGATTTCAATGAGCATTTATTTATTAAGCAGAGCCGAACGGATCTACCTCGGCTTGTTTCTTTCAACGAAAAAGTTTCCGTCGAGGGCTCCAGCTTTCGTACCGCGTTCTGTATACCGAATCGATGGAACTTTCGAAAACTGCGGCTTCGGTCCGAATGCAGAATTCACGCAGAAAGTGGATGCATCAATTTGGATATGAAAGAATAACTCGCTCGAAAGAAACTTCGGTTCGAGGGAACAAAAGTCATTATTGGATTGGAAACGGTGGAACTTTCAATGCAATTCACGATGCTCGTCTTCGGCACTTCTGTTCGTTTTGCGTTCGTTCGTTGTGCATGCACTTAATGAAGCGGGATGCAATTAAAAGTCAAATGAAATCAGATTACGAATTCTATACAAATACAGCTTTTCAAGGAGTGCCCGTTGCAGCGGGTATCGAGATCATTTCTCGAAATCATTTATCATTTTGGAATTGCAACGAAATAATTCAATATTTTTTTGTATTGATTTTAACTTGGTTTTTTTTTCATTGCTGGTACATATTATTTTACCAAGATATGCTTCTATGAACGCTATCAGATTGAACAATATTCGTGAATTCGTTTTAAAGTTATTTCTAACGTTATAAATCTTTTCTGTAATTTATTCACTTGCTTTTTCGTCACACGTAGCAATGTTTATAAAATTTTAATCAATCGTATCTTGGTTTTATTCTGCCCGCAATAAAGATCCCTTGCTCTATAAAATTCTATTTTGTTGTTAATATATAGGGTGTTCACGGGCTATTATGACTGTTTTTCTTGTAAATAATAAATATTAGAAAAAAATGAAAGATTAGAAGTAGACTGCGGATTTTATGCATTTATGACAAAAATGGGTGGATGTAATTTAAAACAGTAAAAATATTAAAACAAAATAGGAAGAATTTTTTTATATGGTTTCAGTGTCTTGTGATTGACGAAGAAAATTTTTATTTAGTCTATTGATTAGTGATTAGTAATGTTTCAATCTCACTCATTATCAGATAAATTAAAATTGAGAACTATTTTCTCTAGTCTGCCATATAAACGATCAACAGAAAAATAAAAGCTACATTTGATGTCGTAATATACATACATACTGCAAACATGCTATAACAAAATCTCTCACCAACTGGTGTATTCACACAGTGTCACAATTTTATGACTCTCACTTACTGATCACTTCAGAATAATTTATAAATTCTAATTCGCTACTGGTCGCAGCACTGAAATTTATGAAACATCATAGTGGATTGCATAACGCTCGTGTTAACTTCGATCAAATTAATAACACACCAACCGGGCTGAGAGATTCAATAGTGGCCACTTTGTAGTAGCTGATTAACGCTTATATTGTGCTTGCGTAACCCACCGATAATCACTTTGTAGTAATTAATGCAATATCAAATATGCATAATAATCCATTAGTGTACGCTTCCTCGAAATGACTGAAGTACGAAATTTACAAAGGTAATGTACCGTTGACAATCGTCTGTCAATTTAATAAGATCAGACGTCCGATTAAGGAAACTTTCGTAAAATTTGATGTTGAAAATAATATAAAGTATATCCAACGTAATTGAGAAATCATTATATGAAGAGCATTTATTTTATTACCAATCTAAACATCTTCTTTAGAATAAACACATTGGATCGTGACGTATAAATAAGTTTAATTAAATTCAATATGTTTTCTACTAAAAGTAGCTCCTTTACTAGATAAAAATGATTTCGCAATAAAAAGACTACAAGTGATTAATTAATTATGCTTGTTACACTGAGAATAGGGCACATTGTATAGAAACATAAAAAATACTAACGAATGAACTGGGGTGTCAGTTTTATAACACGATAAATATTAGTCGTTGAATTGAGTAAAACTGTAATCCGTGAATACGATATTTGTCTTTCTCAGCCCCAAAATCCTCAAACGCGGAACAATAAATTAGGATCGACAAGATTAACTCGCTGGCCACGTTTCTGATATTGATTACCACTGTGCTCGGTTGCAACCCTCGACCCTCGACGAACCTTATCCATCGCGTACTCGGAGATAGCTTAACGACGAATCGTCCAGGCCAGGGGTTGTGTGTCTAAAGGCCGCCGATTATTTACACTTATCATCGAAGAGCGAAAGGCCAGTCATCGGCCATCCTTTGTAATGGCCGGACATTCTAAGCGGCATTGTACGCGCCCTTTCATAACGACGTTCCACAAATCACCGGCACCGTTTCTAAAGGCCACGGAACTGTTCTCGGTGAAAAGTAATTTAGATACTAGTAAGATGCGGATATTCAGCTGGAAAATTGCTGCGCGGTCGCACGCGACTACAAGTCGCCAACCCTTTAAAACCGTGTACGCGGCTGTTCCTTTCGCGTAATCTACATAACGTTATGCTCACACACCTTGTGCTATTAACCCTCAAAAGAACAAAGGTGTCCCCATCGAACACATTTTGAATTTCATTCACAGATATTAACAGCATGATCTTCAAGTGACCTTCTAAAATTGAAATTATTGGATTGGCAAGAAAGTAATTTCGGCATTTCAAGGTGAAATGAAACCGAATTTCTTTATTCAAGCGATGGACTTGAATCGATAAAACATTTTCTTATTTATTCTGTTTGGCAAAAGATCATCGAACAAAAGGGAAAATATCTTATTCATTAGAATTCATTCTATTTCATCTTAAGATACCGAAATTTCTTGCCAACCTAATAGATATGATAGTAGCTGAAATTAGTAGCGACAAGTCGGAACCTCGAAAATTCTTGAAAAAAAGGGTCGACAAAGAATTTACCACAATTATATTAAAGAATTATATGACTAAATTAAAAATAATTGTTCTTCTAGAATTATTAACTGGCACTCGGTTTACTTGAATCGTGGATAAAACTTAAATAAATGTATTTGATAAAAACTTGGAAGGTTTCTGTTTTCAGTGATTTAATTGTGGAAAAGTGATGACGAATAAAATGATCGTCGTCTATTAAAAGTAGAGGAGAACAACGTCTAGCAGATTTTCAATATAACGTGACTGACGTGAAAATACATTTTAGAAAATAAGCTTCCAAAAATGGAGGAGTAAGGGATCGGAAAGTAGTTAACCTAACATGTATAGGGGTAACGGTGGTGGAACGGAGGCTGGCGTATGAAAAAAGCGCTGCTGTCGGCGCTGGTCGAAGAATGGGGGTGATGAATTATCACGTTTTAATAATCTACAAGGAACGATCGCTGAATCGGCTGCAGGAGGGAACGTGAGGAAAGCCGTGATATATCGTGTAGTCAGTGCCGTTTAGGGGGATATTGAATTAGATACTTTTCTATACAGATCGACAAGATTATCTTGGCAGATGAGTTTCGTGTATTCTGTTGGCGCGAGCTATTCATCTAACCCGCCAAGCTGTTCTCTTGAATTTTCAAGAGAAGATATCGCACACTCGAGAAAAACTGAGAAAAGTATGTACAGAGCGTAAAGAAATTATATTGAATCTTATTCTAATCATCACAAGGATCAAAACTCAACCGTTCTCTTAAACAATTATGATAATGTTTTTCCATTATCAAACTGATTTTATTTTTATTATATTTTTGATATATTTCACGCGCAGTGAAATCATTTACAACGGTTTGTAATACCATACAACTCGCAAAAATCAATTTTTGTAGACAAATTTTAAAAAAGCGGTACCAAATAAAATACTATTTTTATTGGCAACAACATTTGTAGGTCCAAAATCAACAAAAATCGTACCAGATTCTGTCGAATCTGATAGACCAGCATTTTTTGCAAATTTTTATAAACCCTAAAAGCATAAAAATCCACAGTCTAATTATAATAAAAAGAATTGTTGACCTTTAATTCTTTGAGGCACACGATTTTAAAGAAAACAAAAACCCAAGTTGTACAGAATTTTTTTAATATCAATATAACTTCAACTTTTCGACGTGGATTAAAATATATCCCACTATGCATAAAAAGCTAAGCGAAAGGTGGGATAGTTTTTAACCCACCTAACCCTGAAGAGTTAACGTTGAATTTCGATGACAATATGTAGAAAGAAATCGAGCTTTTAACATTTCTGAACGACTATGCCCCATGACACCAAGTTGAGAACTTCCATTAGGTAAAGGTTAATGTTATTAAAATATCTGAGCTATTAGAAGAATATAAAGTGTTTTTATGCTCCTGATTTGGGATTAATTTGCGTCCTTGGAACATTGTTAAAACCATTTGTTGGTCCCAAATTAATTGTAGAAACTCTGTTTCGATCAGATTACTATTTATATCACGATTGACTGCGGTATTACAATGAATATTTCGTACAGGTTTGAATTTGCCTAGAACTGTAATGTAATGTAATCATTATTTTAGCAAGTGGTCTGCTACGAAATTTCAGTGAAACAGATAGTGACCACAGACAAGAATAATATTCTCTCGTTCGTAACCATTATGAGAATTTTGGATAATTTAGGTAACTCGATGTTAACATTCGCATACTATTATTAATGTATATGTACATTATTACTATAATGAATAATTTGTGATATGAAAATACTCACAAATTTTAATAATATCTACTGGACGATCCTCGCACAGTATTTCATACTGAACACAAAATTGGAAGAAAAATTATTCTACCGGTCTTAATTTTTCGAAAGAAATAAGTTCGTGTAAAAACATATTCAGTGCAGATTAATAAAATTATCACGAAGGACCTGTGAATTTTTTGTATTTTCTGCAGTAACATAAATATCGAATGCGATATCGGATTTTCAAGAAAACGCTGGTCGAAGCAGAAAACGAGCACAGGGAGTTTATACAATTTTCATGACGTGGAACGTTTCAACTTGAAAATTAAATCCCGTTCCTGGAAGAACATGTCCAGCGTGGTCTGCTTGGCATATTAATGAACAATCAGTATTTTAGGGAGCAATGTCATAAAGTGACTAAAACGAGACTTCTACAAGAAGGATGAAATTTTCAACGACGTATGGAGCGTCGTGCTAATTATAATTGTATATGTCTTTTTCTTGCTGCGATGTGTGTGTGTGCACCGCTTCTGTCTGGAATTCATTAGAATTTTATTACGTAGAGGTACTTCTATTAGAATGCTTTCTGATAGCGACGCAGCTAGACTTACTATTTATTATTTATGATAAAACACATTATTTAAGAAGAATAGTGTTAGCAAGAAGATATCAGACATTACCATTAGTAGCTAGTATTAAAAAGTTATATATTTAACACAGAAATGAGGTCATCTGTATACAGAGAAGTTTGAAATAGCTACATACATAGTTAGGCAACAATCGATTAATTTCAAATTTCATAAATACTAAAATACTAATTATTGCCAGAATATAGACGATTGTTAATTAGACAGAAGATTTTATGCACGGACGACAAGGAATTCAAGAAAATTGTTACATTAATTTGAATTTATCAAAATCACGAAAAAGACAAAATTACTTTTTATTTCGTTTCAGTTTGCTAGAACGACTTGGAAAATTCTTATTTTCCATAAAATATAAAAATCCGCTGTTTTTTTATAGTAATGTTGAACATAACTGAAATTAGTTTGCAACGTGCAATAGATGATTTCAAAATTTTAAACGAGAGAAGAACGGTTGTTGCGGACATGTTGTACACGGACTTTTACTCGTTTCTACATTAACCCCTGTATTTTGACGAGCCAGACTCGTGATGAAGGTTCTTAACAAAGTCTAACAAATATGAATGTTATGCGTTTCATTTCTTAAAATTTGATTCGTTTGTAATCAATATTTAAGCATTAAAATAATACATTTTCTTTTCTCTTCTTTCCTTCCTTTTTTGCTCTACAAAATTTAATTTTTCGCAAACTAAGGAAGAAAAATGTGTTTCGGATTCATGCTTAGCTGATCAAAACCTATAAAAATGTAGGTATCGAAACGTTCGAAAGAATGCTACTTTTGGTGATGGATTTTCAATGCCGCATTCGTTATAATATACTAGGTTCACCTTCAATTAAAATCCTATCACGAGCTTGCATACTAAAGGGAGGGTATACAATCATCTTTGTTTAACTGGTGGTATAATCTGTTAAAACTACTAGCAACCCTAATCGACGATGTGGTTAACCGGTGGTTACCCTTGGCAGTAGGTACATCAAGCGACTTCGCACTCTTTGATTCAGTTATGGACAATCTAGTATAATTAATAGGAACTTTGCTCAAATAACGTGACTCGTTGGCCGATCTTGTAATCGGATTTGATTAATCGTTGGATTTATCGTCCAATGAGAACATGTAGGTAATTTATAAGCCTTCAGATTCAGAATACTCTAAGATTAGATTTTCCAGCCCAGTCGTATGAAACCAAGCCCGTCAAGTCACGAACGAATATAACATTCTTCTACGTTTTATTAAAACTCCTTTACGAAATATCTGTATAAATATTCGTAATTAATTTGAATACACGTGTACACGCGTTTTAGTTTAATAGAACTGTTAACGCCAGAAGTTCTGCTTTTGTCATGATAACATTATTATCTCATTAATCCTAATCTTTTATTCTTCACCTGCACTACATATTCGAACTAATTTCACTATACAGTTAATCTTAATTGCAGCAATCTGTTTTCTACTTTGTTATTTAAACATTACAAAGTAGAAATTACCGTAATTACTTGTCTCAATTAATTACTGTGCCCGGTCACGGAAGGAACAGCACGAAAAGAAAAGCCGGCGTTAGCGGCAGATATCCAATGAAAAAGTTGAAAATAAAAATAATAATACAACAAACTGTTTATTACAAGTTGTTGCGTATGAAACGCTACGCTTTTATACTCCGGAAACTGCATTTTCCATCTCATTAGACAGGGTGGAACGTTTCGAGAACATTTTATGTCTGCGCAATTTATTGTAAAAGAGAAATTATAAACGTATTGTGAAGATCGAATTAAACTAGCACTGGAGCCCTTAGGTCGTAAAGTAATATAATATCTCGTTGTACACGGTAATTGTAGCGATTCCAGCAAATGAACTTAATATGAAAAGTAAAGCACGAGAAAATTATCACAAGTTGCAATACTCTCGGGGAGGTTCCCTTGGTGCACAATAGTATAACGGTATCTATATATAAGTTCGGAAGTTCGTTATCTCTGCATTTACATCTCAACATTAATATAAAGAAAACAACGACCTAATAGAACATGCCCGGGCAACTTCCTTCCCGTTATCGCTTCTCGATTCCCACTACCTGTTTACCGGTCTCCCCACTACACAGAAGTTTGGTGGGGAGGACCCAGGAGTAGGGGAAGAGCCGCAAGTTGCCCAGGTCTATATAACAAAAGATTATTCTTATTTATTTCCACTCTATTGAATTGAAAATATTGGAATTTTTAACACTAGACCTACAGAGCTTTAAAAGTAGCCGGTACATATTGCTTTATAAAAATAATAAGATTAAATTTATTTGAACTTTGTGCTGTTCATATTGTAATATCTGCGCTAATAAATATATTTATTTAATCATTTACCACGGAAGCATCTTCATAATTTCAATAATTGTGAAATAAAAAATCTGGAACCGGTCATTTAACCGGTGGTGGTACCATGCTGCTAGCGGTTCTGCTCGGTAAGCGGCGCGCGATCGTCACTGTAAACCAATATGGCGGCACCCTCTCAAAAACACTGAAAAATGCTCAACTTTAAGCAAGTATAACTTCTGAACCATTGATCCTACAGGATCGAAACTTCGATCTGCAGCCGGCCCGGGTACAAATCTACTGGATTACATACCAAATACATAATAATTTATAGGAGAAAGGCACAAATTTCGAGTCCGGTAAAGTAAAGAGCAGCCACATTTTCTATTTTCTTCACTGTGGAGGCAAAAGCAATCTAATAAAATAATGCTTTAGTCAAGGTTTCGAGGTTCCCAACAATTGTGCAGCCAGCAGCTCCGTCTTTAGCTTTGCAGTTCCCTTCGAATGAAAAATAACACCTACCGTTGGGGTGGCTGCCCTAACAGGCGCAACCATGGGGTGAATTGTGGATATAACGACCGTTTTAAAAGGGGTGGCTGCTGCTCTTTTCGTTGGTGCCGCTTGAATTCTACTCAAGTGGAAGCGCTGATAGGGATTCGACGAATTCGTTGGTAGGGTGCAATCGAATGTCAGAGGTAATTGCTTCTGCGATGTACCTTTCACGGGCCTCCTCTCAATGATAAATGAACACAGCGGGTTAGGGTTCGAAACGCGAGTCCGATCATCAGTCTACTTCTCCACGAGCGTTAGTTCAATGGAACGAAACTGCGGAACGTGCAATACAGTTGTCCAGTATTCTTTGTACAATTTACCAGACAAGACCTTGCGAGCCAGACCTGCTAGATGATTATGTAGAGTGGTTACTCCGTGGATTGCTTTGCCTAAACCTTCCGATAAATGCGCGAATGCTGGTTCCAGTGGTTCCCCGTTCGACTTGCTGTTTGGATTATAAAAATCTAGGGTAGCTATCATCGGTAGGAGTGACACAGTGGATTCAAAAAGAATTTGTTACACTTCAGACATTCAAATTCATACTCGTATGTTTAATGATAACTAGACTGCGGATGTTTATGCAATTTGAAGAAGCTCGAATCAAATGATATCTTATTTTCCGTGGTAGTAGCCTTTTCAGAACTGAAATAAATTAAAATCGTACGAAATTCTGTTGTATTTAATATCGTAGCATTTTCTGAAAATTTTCAAGAGTCATAATTGCATAAACAGCCGCAGTCTAATGATAACATTTCAAATTGTTCGAAACAACTCCGAAATGCTTCAGATTGAAGCGCGACAATGAAATATCGAAAAACTGTGAATGCGGACAGTGCGCAGAAATTAATTTTTCAACAATTAAGTGATATTCCACTGCAATGTATTAACAGTCAAGCTGCATTTCAAAATGCTATTCTCTTAATTACTAGAGATATTGCAATGAGATTATGAGAAAAATACTTTTTTTTAGTGCAAACTGCATCGATTTGATATTCGCAAAAAGGATGTGAGGTGACCTCACTGTATCTATGGCCTCAATTGAAAAGCTCATCGCTATTGACTGGAACGGATACAGCACGATTTTTCAGCCCATTTTTTGATACCTCGAAAAATCGAATTGCACACTTCACAGTTTTTATTATGCAATCTCAAATGAAACACAGAATTCTTTTTAATATCAATATAACTTCAATTTTTCACTATGCATATAAAGCTAAGCGAAAGGTCGGATAGTTTTTAACTCACCTAACCCTAAAGGGTTAACAGCTTCAAAAAGCCCAGAAATAATTGATCGATATTCTGAAATTGTTTAAACTACACCTATTAATTCTCCTCATATGTAGATGCATAAAATCTAGAAGTTGTATCTGGTAATAATAAATCGGAGTTTTAAAAAGCTATGTCAATCTTTATCGTTAAGGTGTAAATGTGCAAGTTTTGGGCAAAAAATCTGGCTACACAATTGAATAGGAAAAGCATGTTTACGCTCGGTGGTACGTGTAAAAGTACGTTGGCGCGTTAAACGATGACACGAGTAAGCCAGCCGTACCATTTTAATAAGCCAGTGCCCATGATTGCCACGCATGAAGCACGGTAACACGTACATAATATTCTAGACCGGGTCAATTAATATCACGATTCCCATAGCTACTGTCAGAACTACATGCCCGATTCTTTTTCTCTGTCACTGTCCATGCTAGCTCATCCACTTATGCGTTTCTTCTCTTGTTCCAAGAAACATCGTTTATGAAGACGTGTTCATAAATCATACAAAATTCTAGAGATCCCGAGCAAAATTTATATATTTTTTTATTATTATCTTAAACTAAACTGCATATTTGAATATTTCCGTTATTTGTGATAATATTTGAAAAATTATTAGGTGCAGAAATTAAAAATGATTTTGATAATACCTCGTTGATTGTTAGTAATCGTTAGTATTTGGATTTAAATATAGCGAATTTTTGGTAAGCGGACGTGTTTGAAGAATCTGCTTTCTAATTCGGAATTTTGATTTCCGGCTACGTAATAAAATTTCGTTACGAGTTCGTCCGCGCTAGATGCAAATACTGAAGCTCGATTTATGGACCACGCTCCGCATTATAAATTCTAACGACGGAACAATCAATTCTCCGCGAACAACCATTCGAATGGTTGTTTGCGCATGTCCAAAGAATTCTTCGCAAAGACTAGAGCTGCACCTTATGAACATTCAACAATTCAATATCAAACAATAGCTTTCATAAATACGGACACGGATCAAATTGGCCATCGTTTCGACATGACAACTACAGGCTGTCTCAAAATTCCTTCAACATCCGGAAATGGGAGGTTCCTGTGATCATTTGAAGCGACATTTTCCTTTGCAAAAATGGCGTCCGGGGCTTTGTTAAGGAGTTATTAACAAAAAACACGGACCAATCAGAGCACGACCGCCCGGCGCGCCAACTGTCAACTGGCCGACTGTGCCAACACGCGTCTAGCTCGCATTCTGATTGGTCCGTGTTTTTCAATAACTCCTTAACAAAGCCGCGGACGCCGTTTTTGCAAAGGAAAATGTCGCTTCAAATGATCTCGAGAACCTCCCATTTCCGGATGTTGAAGGAATTTCGAGACACCCTCTATACTTCGAAATTCTTTTAGTAGTCGAATAAGAATAATTTCTACTTTTGTCGTTCGAAGAATTAAATTTCCGACTCGAAACCCTGTGCAAACATTTGCGCAGAGGTTCGGGTTTATCGCGTCAAGCATTCATGGCGTAAATCATACAATACTAATTATCAGAGACCGCTTGCTCTCCATTTACACCAGTCATCCAAAATTAATTCAGCGAACGACAGTTCGAGCAAACGCGTACCACGATAATTCAATCTTCCGCCTTACAACCCGAACAGAATTTAATCAAAAACCCAACCGTTTATTTGCGATAAAGGGAATAATTAAAATTCGTTCGCAACACTTTTATGTATTGAACGATGAAGCATTAATAGTGTAGAGAACAATATGTGTGGCTTAACGATTTCAAAGGTAAATATTACTCGTAATCCAATGTTTACAAGAGAGATTATAAAAGAGACAATTATTTACTATATTACGTGCCTTCATTGGTTGTCAATATCATTTCCGTAATCGGTTACAAATACAGTAGGCACATACTCGTTGATCGTAAACAAGCACTTAAACTCGTTACTAACAAAACTGAACTATGAAACACACTGTATAAATTACTTCACAAGATGGATTTATAAAAAAATATTTTAAAAAACGGTCGAAATGGTTGGGTTTAATCATCGGGATTAGACAATACGTTAGAAACTATTATTATGTAAATTAAATAATCGAAAAGTTTCACCGTGAGCTTTAGATTCGATCGAAAGTAAATTAATGATTAATTATTATCAATTTTTCATTAGTAGTTCGAAAAGAAAATGATCAGTAACAAAGTTTAATTGAGAAGATGTATCGGTACTCACGCCTCTTCCTGCTTGAAGAAAGCACGACACGTTGCGTCTCTGCTATCGATATCGTCTTTTGATCGATGGATCTTTTCCCTCAGGCTTTGTGACAGAAAGAACAAATTCATTCATTTCAATCGACCAACCGTCCAAGACTAAATCCGAATTAATAGGAAATACATATTTCAAGTTGAATATAAAATCGAAATTAAATAAACTTGACTTCTATTGCACGATAAAACACAAATAACAAATTCGTTTCAATCCAATAGATCGTCGTGACACAAGAGGAAATATCGCGAGAAGGCAACGACACTATTCGAGAAAAAATTTAGATCGGTGAAAAATAAATAATTCACTTAAACACAGAATTAATTTTAAAAATAATGAAAATCAGAATAAATAATCTTGATTCCTATTGAGAGGATGAAACACAAGAGAACGGTACTGGCCACGTAACGGTCACCATATTGCGTCGTACAACTTGTATACTTTCCGTGTTTCGAAAACAAATGACGCGTTGTCACGGTCACACACGCGTGTTCACTTTCACTCTCATTATACTAATAACACCGCGGCCAAACCCTTGGGCCCGCGAGAGTCGCAGGTACGGCGCAGCGGTCCCTCCGACCGTCATCTGGAGGGGGGTTGTGCGGAAAATGCATTTCCCCACCGCCCTTAAAAAAAAGATACGGCGCACAGTGGGCAATTCGGACGAAATTTGTTTCAAAATCAAAGAACTTTCGATAGAAATAAGATAGAGCGATGAAATTTTTTTTAAATTGAAGCTGAAACTTTGTAGAATATGGGAAAAATAGGTAAAATAGAATTATAAGAAACACCGAATCGCCAAGCGTTATAACCAATTTCGCGGCAAGTTTCTCTTACAAATGTCCACCGATCCAGAGGTTTAGATTCACCCCTAGGACGGATGACCATTACTTTTTATACACCCTGCACATATTTGCAATATGTAGGTTAGCTTTCAAATCGAATGACCGGCAAATGTTTTCGTTAATTAGTCGGGCGCGTTTATGATTTTTTAAAAGAATCGCACACCGCGGAACGGTTCCACGGCAGACCTACTCGAATCGCGTTTCGTAATATCAATCCACAGCTTCAAATATTGACCCGCTTAACAGTCAGACAATTGGATCCCGAATATCGATTGCCATCGTTAACGGAACCATCATGGGAGGTTGAACAATCATTGAACTACTTCTTTCTTTCATTCTTTTTTTATTTACGTTTCGATTCAACAGAGAGAGTTCCGCTTCCATATTTCATTTATAAATGCCGATTGATTACGTGCCACTGCAAACGTGAAATGCTTGAATAAATCTATAGGATGGCTCGAGTTTCGTGATTCAAGGAAAAATACATTACTCTCAATCCAGTATTTTTCTTCGTAAAACAGCACGTAAATAGATGCTCCCAGCAATTTTAATTCATAGTTACGAGAATTCTTCATTAATGCTATCAATTTCCATATTTCTATTGTTGCCAAGAGAAAGAGAAGCGTCCACGTTGTTTTTCGTGTACACCAGTCTATGGAAAAGCAGTCAGTCCACATCAGACACGGTAACATGGAACTAGCTAAAACCAATTATTATTATAATTATTCAATTTAGGATACATGGTGATTCGACTAAGTATGTCAGCTAAGTATATGGAAAAATAGTTGAAACGAACGTTCGAAAGATCTTCTGGTTGAAGAGCTAATAAAAAGAACACTATAAGGGTACATGTGATATGAAAAACTAATAGTTATGGAGATATTCGCTGTAAATGCTTTCTGTAAAAAGATAAACTGTACAATAATTGGCAACCCTAAGCCAAAATCGTAGTAAAAATTTTCTTATCTTTTTTGGAAATGTTTAAAAAAAATTGTTTATCATCATATCTTAATTAAATTTGATAAGATTTATTACTCTGGATTTTGTAGCTTACGGTGCGCGGCAGACGTAAAAAAATGTGAGACTTCGAAGGACGATGAATGTGGAGAAGCCGCCGGGGTAGGGGAACCATGGCGCAGCACAATGCGCCGTTATTTAGTAAACTAATGACCGGGCTTCCATAGTGGATTGACTGCTTTTTTGCGATAAGCGGTTGAATCCTCGCGGGCCGACATTCGCGGTGGAAAAATTTTCAGAGCTTTCAATAGACTTAATGGAGCGTGGAGAGAGAGTCTCCTGTAACGAGAATCGAAAATCAAACCGGCGTGCATATGCACACTTCGTGCATTGTTCCCGCGCGACGATTCGCGGTAAATCACCGGCGTACATCTATAATATCCGCTGCGGCGCGACGCCGATATATCACCTTACAACTTCTAAATATACGCGACGGCAACCGTTTGCGAATGTCTTCCTCTCCAAAATTTACTGTGAGATACCATTTCGATCGATCTTCCATAATTGGAGACTCGAATTTGGGGTATATAAGTCTTTGTATTTTATTTTATTGTACTTAAGGGGCCTATTCACCATCAATCATGTTGTGCGACAATTATTGTGCAGCATGATGTCGCGCAAATCCAAATTGTATTCACGTTGACACATAATTTGAGCAATTAGAGATACTGCCATTCACAGCATGCATAATATCAGGAATTTATTCTGGAATTCTGATTTTACACAACAGGTTGCGCAATTCGTCAATCACTATATCTATAATTAATCACTATCAATGTCCCTTTACTCCCTCCGAGGAACTCAGGGTTCCGAGAATCAGAGTAGGGCAAAAATCAACTAATAATTAAAAATGACTAATAGTCTGATTGATTGTTAGTCATAGCAAAATAAAACTTTTTGATTAGTTATTCATAACTACATGGCACTAGTTAGTCACAGCTTTAAGTAATCGTTAGTTATTGCTTATTAGTTATGATAAATCATTAGTTCTAATAAACTAACAAGCAATAACTAACGATTACTTAGAGCTGTGACTAACTAGTGCCATGTAGTTATGAATAACTAATCAAAAAGTTTTAATTAATGACTATTCTGCTATGACTAACAATCAATCAGACTACATAATAGTTTTCCACTTTCTATTGCGCGTTTAAACCCGCATGAAAGCATTACGCGCAACAGTAAAGTGTCCAATCAACAACGACCCATTAATCGAAAACAATACGCCTTGACTCCGGGAAAAGCGGAAATTCACACTCTTCCAGTACATCCAGCAGTTAATTTCCGAAGTTTATTAAGAGACTAATTGTTGCTTGTCACCAGGCCCATTACATTAATTAAATGGAAATGTTCCTGGCGCGGCCGAAGTGCTGCAATTTATTTTCTACCTGCACCGTTCGCGTAATTAACTGCAGCAACGGAAACTTTTATCGAAGCTAGTTGTTTCTTCCGAAGCGCACTTGATTATTAAAAGCTCGTTCGGCCGAACCAACGCAAGGAGTTATCTCCCATTAACATTTTCAAAAAGTTTAAACTCCCACGACGAAAATCTGTGAGTACACTTGACTAGAAATTGAACAATATACGCAGCGGATAATATCGTTCTAGTATGGAGCATACTGAAACTTTTTATCATCGTGCTTAAATCAATATCGATATAAATGCATGGATTATTTTATGAAAATTGTGCACAAAAGGTTACACCTCGCCAATTTCGATAACAGCTGAGAAACAATTGAGCTGTTATTTTTGAAAGTGGTGCAAGTCCACTTTTGGAAAAAAAATGAGTTAATGGTGATTTTAGTAAGATATAGATATCCTCTTTTTATATTTATAATCATACATTCAAACGATTTCTTGATAAAGTAATCAAAAGAATTTTAGCTATAAAATGTCATCGCAAAAATATTTTTTTTGAAAGTGGATTTGGAGCTAAAAAATCGTTTATTTTCTTTAACAATTTTAATAATTATTAGTGCATAATAGAATTTAACAGGTTTACTGTGTTAAAAACATCACCCGAATTGATTAACATTTGCCAATATTTTTAAATTCATTCAAACGCAAATCCTTAAATATCTCGATCTATGAAAACTTTTACAATTTATTGTTATCAATGATTAGACTAAGTCTAATAATCATATAAGTGAAAAGAGATTGCGCAAGTAGCGAGTAAGAATACCAAATAATATAAATAATCGTTTCATTTCGGAAAATGTAAAGATCTCTATTATATCGAGCTGATATTAATTCAATGATATAATCTTAATTTATTGATATTAATTATTAATTTCGCCATTGTGTAATATTTAACTTCGGTGAACTATTAATTTAGTTCTCTGAAAGAATTAAAGAACAGCGCGCCATTGTGAATCCAGACCGCGAAGATTCTCTTTCCAATTCACGTAGGATTGTAAATCCCAGATTCGATCGTTGCGGTACGCGTCCCGATTCCGAACAACTGCCCGCCAAATTAATATTGGACAAATGATTCAAATGCGGTGAAGCTAGTGGTTGCATATTACGTCACGCCATTATTGCACGTGAACTTTCATCGAAATTCTCTTCGCACGCGACAGACGATTATATTGGTGAATTCTTTTCGACTAACAAAGGAAGAACTTCAATTATGCAATTTCGGTTTCAACACGTTGGCTGTCGAGTGACGGCTATATTTTATTTTATTTTGCCTGAATAAAATTCTATAATAATTGTTTTAACAGCTACGTGACGCATCAAAAACGTACGGATTTAAAGGCTGCGCATTTCTCTATCTAATTACTGTCCAACAAAATCAGATTTTTTTCATGTTCAACACAATTACTGTTGGGTGCTCCTTATAGAGTTCTTATAGAGTAAACCAGGCAGATTTGGTACCTATAACATACAGTTTTTTTCTTAAAATGACCCCAAGAACACAAATTTAACCGTCGAAGTAGGGGCCACTCTTAATCGTCCCGGCCTGGTTTAGCCAGTAAAGTAGATTTCCAGTTTTTTATAAATCTGCAAATATCTCGGTAACTATGCGAAATATGACAAAATATCAAGAGACCCTTTTTGTAGAAAATTGAATTTCAAACAATTATGTCCTATGACATTTTTTAATCAGCTGCGCAGTTTCCGAGTATATTTATATTTCGGTAAAATTGCAGAACAACTGTCTCTCCTATGCTACGAGATTGATGATTATGCAGAGATTTTTGCTGTTTAATATACGGAATACGATGGTTACAAGTTTTGCCCATAACCAATCAACGCTAAGCTGGCTGATCTGCCTAACAGGATCGATTTTAGAAGCTTATCCCTATTAATACTAGAAGTTTGAACGTGCACACATCATTTTATAACCGTTCTCATCGAACAGAAAAGTTAACAGTGAAACAGTTACTGTTATATCAGACAACTAATTGAAAATTTTAACAGCTTTATTCGACCCCCGACGTAAACATAGCTCTTTCACGTTGCGTTCGACTCATTGAGCACCATCAAAGCCTCCGAGCAACTTCTGCCATACTGATACACTCCCAGCGTATTTAAGATCCTCCATAAAAGTTCTGCAATTAGCAGTGGACAGCAGTCGAGCTTAAACGCCGCGAAAGAGTTTATTAACGAGGCTAATAATGAGGACAATTGTGAGAGAGCAAACGACAGAAATTAATAGCTCCCCTTTAAATCACTCGAGATACAAATTAGAAGCACGCAGAGCAATTCCATCGAGTTGCTGGATTAAGAAGTTCTGTCTGTCGATGTAATCCGATCTACACTGCACGAAACTGAGTGAGCCAATCAGGGTTACTTCTTCGCGAGAAACGGACTATTCAATGCACATACAGAGTGTATCAAACTATACCCAGAAACTATGTTATTCGACTTACGAAACATGAATATTTCAGCAAGATTTCAAGTATAGTCGAGATTAATATACTCTACTCTGTTCATGTTCGCACAGGGCACTGCATTTAAACGCGATTTGTGGAATATTTCGAGGGACTAGAGAGCTTTCAAAACAATCTACCTACTAAAGTTCTTTCGTTCTTCGGTATAAGGCAGTGGTACCCAAAGTTTCGATATCTGTGTACCCCTTCGTAACACTGAGTATCCCCCGTCAAGAAGAATCGGTATTAAGTAGCAGGCGTGTACATCTTTTGTACACAACGGTAGACTCCCGCTGCACCAGGATTGTTGCACTAGAATCAGTGCGTACCCTCTCCAAACTCTTCCTGTATCCCCAGGGATACGCATACCACACTTTGCGAAACACCGGTATAAGGGAGCATATCGCTACTTTGGAAGAAAAGCGGCACAACTCGAAAACCACAAGTTTGGAGAAAATCCCAATTAAAGATTTAACCAAAGTTTAACTGAATACATATCACTTATCTCCATAAAATCACATCAACAATATCTTCTACTTTGTTTAAAGTACATGCTTAGAGGTAACTTTCGTACAGTTTTTTTTTCTTTTAACCGAAATACTAACCCTAAAGGTTTAGACAAGCGACACTTTTCTTAAAAAAGAAAACTTCAATTTTAGCTGAAGGGCTTAGCTAACTAATTTTAGCGAATTGCATTTGTGCGACACTCTTCCACATAAAAATATACCACTTTTTCATTTTGATCATGACATAAGCGAACAATCGCTCAATTTTTTGAGTTATGCCGGTTGTGTTGCGCAAATGATGTTCCTGTGGAAATCAAAATAATTTTTCTTTAATGATACGTTGTATGTTTGTACTCATAACATTGCAGCAGGTGTCGAGACGAATTCGACGACCTTCTATACGATATTTCCATGTAGCAAAACAATAGATTAATTATAAATTGTGTCTCTCTACCTTCCCAATGCACAGAGGCAGCTCGAGAAGTTGCAGCGTGGCTGAAAGATCGCGAAACAAGTTGCAATTCATAATTAAACGTTCTGCAAACTGAAAGCTGCCATTCTCTATGCTGCGCGTGGAAGTGAAATCCGTTATTGGATAACCCGCCGGAGATCAAACTCCAGGGGGTACAGTGCCTGCCGGACACGTTAATTACTGCGTTGGGTCTTCGCGCTTATAATACATCAATGGGTAACGAAATTGGGAGCCGAGAAGCAAACGTATTCGCTAAACTATGTAATAACTAATAACTAGCCAACCAACGGTTAAAGTCCAATTGCCTTTCTTCTCCTACTTCCAAAAAGTATTCTTGTCTGCGATCAACCAGCAAGTTTCCTTTTCCGACGCAAGTACAGTGGCCCGAATTAATATTCGGACGCTCTAAAAAAGATGATAACTTTTTTGATATTGTACAACACGATTTGAACTTTTTTGGGAAGCTAGAGCAATTAGTTTACTACAGAATGCGAAAAGAAATTTTTTCGAAAATTGCAATTGATCGGAATTGTAGAAAAAATACTAAAAGTTCCATTTTACAACCTTTTTATGTGGCTCTATATTGAAAATTTAAAAAATACGATTTGTGGATCTGTGCGAATTAAACATATTCGGAAAATTTCGTCAAAATCGGTTGACGTTGCAATGAGCTACAAATGATGGTAAAAATTGCAGATTTTCACGATTTTCGGCCTATAACTGAAGTAAATCTAAGGATTCTTACATCTTTCAATGCCTGTCGTTTTTTCCTGCATCAACCGATTTCGATGAAACTTTCACAGTGCATATAATTGACACAGATCTACAAAACGTATTTTTTAAATTTTCAATATAGGCCCACATAAAAATGTTGTAAAATACAACTTTCAGTATTTTTTCTACAATTTCGATAAACTGCTATTTTTGAAAAAATTTCTTTTCATATCCTGTAGTAAACTAATTGCTCTAGCTTCCCAAAAAAGTTCGAACCGTATATTACGATATTAAAGAAGTTATCGTCTTTTTTAGAGCATCCGAATATTAATTTGGGTCACTGTATGTATCGCATATTTATATTAGGTCGTTCGAAAAGTCATTTCGTTTTTCGTATAAATATTGCATTGCTTTTATTTGTTATTACTAGACTGCGGATCTTTATGCAAAATAAAAAATGTTCGTATCCTTCTTTTAATTATCCTATTAAGCTGAAACTAATACAATTGATGTCCTTAAATATTTTTAACATGTCCACTGCTTTAAAATATACGTGCCCATTTTTGTTATAAATGCATAAAATCCGCAGTCTAGATATTACTTAACCTTATTTTAAATCGCAATCGTGGTATATCTTGACAGTTGACATTTCGGACGTCATTTCGTGCCTTTTGCAATGCTTTATAACCTTTCAAGCATTTTTTTATCATCGCATCAAATATGCAAAATAAAAGGATGCATTTCCATCGCCTTTTGTTTTTTTATTATCGCAAGGGTAGAAATGCAGTGCATGAAAGAAAAAGTTGTGTGCTGTTTACGCAAAGTATGTATCATCGGATTACCATTTTTCCACTCTTTTCAACATTCATTGTGCGGTGCAAATTTTATTTCTTATAAAGTCGTGGAAAGTCGTATAACTCAATTTTTTGTTAATAAGAAACAGAAATTCATCGAGCATGGAATCTTTGAGCTACCTGAAAAATCGCCAAAGATCATAGAACAAGATGTTATAAAAATTATTCTAAATAGTAGAAAAATTGGCTCCCAATGTCTCTCGATCTTTCCGAACGACCCAATGGATGGTAGGCAATGCGAGTTGTGAAATTTTCAATCAAATCAACATGTATCAATTGCTGTTCAGAAGTTTAATATGCTTAGCCGGGTGCAGTGTATAATCTCTCGCTCCACTTTGCCAGAATGGAATTCCACGGTACGCCGGAAGGATTGTCGCTAGACGACCGATTTGAAATTCGGTTACAGGCTTCGTTACCCTTATTTCGCACCCCTTCAGGCTGTCGACAGTGCCTGTTCGTGGGAACAACCCTAAAAGTCCCATAGAAGGAGTTTCTCAACTCGTTTTCACGAGCTGTTTGTGCCCAGACGGTTGGGGGTATCTGTTCACTACTTTCGTCTGGTTCGCCTCTTGTATTTTTGTACAGGTGTGTATATGGAAATGTTACATACCGATCGTCACGCCCATTTCATCTTAGTGTCCGAAACTGTGGTTTCAGTCAGTCTATATGTCTATAACTTTACGATCGTACCGCTTCTACTTCCCATCTCCAATTTTTATGTCTTCTTGTTGTACATCGCAAAAATACTATCAAACGATTAACTTTTAACCCCTTGCCGTATCATTTTCTCTACAGTTACGGTGATTAAAACTTTTTTATCCGCAAAAATGTCGTAGAAGAAAAAAGAAAATTTATATTTTTTGGAGGCCACATTTATTTGAATGCTTAAATATTGAATCAAATTTTATTTCATTTAAAAAGAAACGCGTAACATTCATATCACTTTGTTTGAAATCTTCATGACGAGTGTGACTTGTTAAAATACGACCAGGGGTTGAATAAATTCTTTTAAAACAACTGAAGATGACCCCATACCTCGATAAAAAAGAAAAGTAACAATGTCCCCCTGGAAACCATGCAACATTTTTTTTTTGAAATTTATTCGTACAATATCGGGTTACGGGACTCGCGCTGTATTATATTTATATTCTGGTTAACTTGTACTTTTTTGAAAATTAAATACAGATAAGCAGATGATAATAAAAATAACATCTCTATTAAGAAGTTTGTAAATGGTGATTAAAATGTAAAACTGATTAGTATTGCCCGTGTCCAAAGACATGTACCTTCACAATTGTTTCCCCTTTTTCTTCTACCAAATTTATTCGCCGCACAAATTGCTGTCGGACAAGATCTTGAGAGCGCTGCAATTATAATGACTATGTCAAAAGGGTCATCCAAGGGACAATGAATTTAAAACACAGTCGAGATCCTCATTATTCCAGCACCTTTTAAAAACTTTTCGAAGTCCTTTCTCCCGCTCGTTCTGAATCGGTCTTATGAAATTTTCGTGGGGAGAACAAGTTTTCATGTCATTGAAGATGAATAATAAATTTGGAATTGTTGAAGTCCACTAAAACAATTCTAATTAAATTATCGTCGATTGAATTCTTATTATAAAAGTCCCTTTTAGCGTTATTTTTTAATATAAAACACAAATCAACAAAAAAAACAGTGATGGTTATATTGGTAATTAAGGATATCAAGTTCATCAATCATATTTTTTAAATAGAATGTTATTTATTCATTGCATCTCGAAAGATTTGTATCAATATTTTCTGAAGTCGTCAAACTATCAACTTTACAAATCTACTGTATTACATACCAAATACATCATAATTTATAGGAGAAAGGCACAAATTTTGAGTCCGATAAAGTTTACCCCAATTTTCAATTTTTGCAGGCAAATTGTAAGAAAGTGGAACATGTAAAATCTGATTCTCAGTGGTAGTAGACTTTGTAGTTCTGAAATGAATAAAAATCGTACTAAATTCTGTGGAATTTCGAAGTTCCAGCATTCTTTGAAAATTTTCAGAATCAGATTAAGACTTCAGATTAAGACTTGTGTCCCCACTCTAGCTTCCCCTTCTACGACGCTATTTCTCCACGCTTCCGCCACGGTCACGTGACTAATCCGGCACTGGCAGAGAAAGGGTAACTTCTTCCCCTCAATTCAAGTAAATTCCCCTCATCCGGCGACTCTGCTGATGAGAGTTCACTTGCAAGCTCAGAATAAAGCGCTCCTTTCCTTTGCACTCTTCTGTATTTCCGCCACCTTTCATCTCCTTTCCAGCTGGCGTTACATCTTCCGCAGTGGTTAAAATAGTGAAAAGAGGTAAGAAATCTAGCACGAAAGAGAATAATACACGTCAACCTTTTTTCAGAATGCCTGGAAAGCGGTAAAAAAAAAGAAGAAGGAAACGGATTGTGCAAAGTGGTGAACTAAAATTTCCGAGTGAATTTTTTGAAAGTAACGAATAAGTTAAGATAAAAATATACTTAAACCGGTGGCAAAATGTGGGAGATAGAAATCCTTAATAAAGTCCTTAATTAATGGTAGAACAGTGGAAGGTTTCTCCACGAGGTTTTACTATATTACTTCGTCTTAATTTGTCAGTAGGTTTTTGCTTGTATAAATCCTGCGTACTTTATCGCGAAGAACATTCGACTATTAAGTAAATAGCGGAATAATTCTTTTTAAAAGGCATATTATTTTAGTATTTATAAACAGTGTCATTTTAATACGAGAGTAAGGCCAAAATCGAGTATTTCGTGCGTATATACATATGCTAACCCCCACGAACTTGCGAAAATGCCCTTATCCCAGCAGGGATTTTCTTTACATTGGAGTAAATCCTCTATGTTAGACGTCGTAACGGCTGAACATCTAACCTTCCACTCATCTACCTAATCTTCTTTCATCTGTCTCGTCTTCTTGCCTGTTACGTTCCCCTTTGTCCTCTTTACTTTACTTTACTTTACTTTTTGTTGGAAAAGCGAAACCTCGTTCCGGTCTTCTATACAGATTGAACTCTTTGTCAAACTCGCAATGGATAATTCAATGCCTCTTCCATTTACTCTTCATATTATTGGATTGGAATGAAAGTTCGTAGCGCTTTCAAATTAAGAAGCGAAGATAAAATTAAGGTATTTATTCATATGTTTATCCAATAACACGAGAAGTTACCTTGGAAATGGCAAATAGTAATAGAACAGAATGGAAAATATCTGATTGAATAAATCTATGAATAAATATCTGAATTTTAGCTTTCTAGCGGATGTTCTGCAGTTATGACAAAATTAAGAAGGTAAAATTAACAATATTGATCCATCACTTCTATTTTATTAATGCCTCGCTAGAATTTTTCACAATTAATGCAGGCAATTTTTAGCAATCTAGCGATTACTCACTTCCGAAATATATTTTTAATAAACGAGATGTTAATGTTTCATTAAAATCTCTGGCGCGGCCAACGGAGTTTTTACGCACCGCGTATTGGTTTTCATTTCCAGTGGCTAACTCATATTTTTGATTCGTTGAATAAAACTTTGACGTGTGGGAGAGCGGGTTGATTCAACGGATCAAACAGAACTTTATAGCTTCTCTGATATTAATACAAAACCCTTTGACGTGCTCGAATTCGAATTTCCACCATATAGTTTTCCACTCCGCCATTATCCAAAATTTAATCGTTCTGATTAACAGCACTATATAGAAACTTTAGTTCGTTATAGAAAATCGAGTTTTTGATAACGTAAAGAGGAGACGATTCTCGTAATATTTTCACTATATTGTAACAATTTGAATAATTTGTTAGTTTTCCGTATTTTAAATATAATTGAATTTTTCGTACGAGACATTTTCATTTCAAGAAAATGTCTTCCTTTTTTCATTTACTCCGCGAGCGATTTTTTCGCGCAGAACAATTGTGGATACTGTCTCGACAAGAAAAAGCATGCAGTGCGCACGTAAAAATTAATTGGGTTCATCTCGTGCAATCTTTGTCGTCTAAAGTAATGAGCAAGCTTGAAATTTATTTTTATCTCCTGTATAAATATTTCCCTAACAAACTACTGTGAATTCAAAAACTATTTGATATGTAACCTATGGTAATTTCGTAAAAAACAATAGTACTGACTATATAAATTACATAACAATTTACTCCTCATTTACATTTTGTGTATACGGGAGGGATTTGAAGAAGTCATGTTGCACCGGTGGTATTATATCATAGTAAATCCATTATATCCTTGTATTTCGCTATTGTAATTCGTCTTATATTTTTATAAAGTGGTGTCAATAATTTCCGAATTTTCTTGGTCTACCCCGACGTGGTAATAAATTCAGTATTTTAAACTCTGCATTCTCATCCATTGATATCTTATAGAAAATATGGTTCATTTCTCAAAAAACGAATCCAGCATATTTTTAATCAATTCATTGTTTCTTCGTTAAAATTCTTTACGTTTTAAAAACTGTTTCATTTGCTCTTGTTTCATGTCATTTAAAATAAAGTTATTACCTTTCCGACACTTCTTGATAACATTATAATAATCTTGGGGGACAAACAGTAAATTATTTTTCTTTAATGACATTTCTACCCAAAATTATCGTATACTCTGAATATACTTAACCACAAAATGTTTTTTATGACAGCTAACTTCAAGTGGTACAACTGACAAATGGACTTAGGCCACTTTCAAAATAAAAATTTGTATCATTCTATTAACCAGCTAATTTCCTTTCTACAAAATCTTTGTGATTTTAAATATATTAGTTACAATTTGCTCCAGAATGAAAAGCTAACGTAGAAATGTAAATATTATATTAAAATTGCTAGCTTGATTTCTCTCGAAAATGAACTTAGGCCATTTTCAAAATAAACGGCTCATATTCGCAAAGGAGAAATGATCTCGGGAATCTCCTCTTTCAAGGGAGTACATCTATGGGACACCCTGTATATTGGCACCGCCTGTGGTACAGTGCAAATGAGTCGTCGGTAATACGAGCACGACCATTGCTACAAACGATTCTATAATCGTGTACGTATGTATAAAAATATCGATGCGAAAGTTCCTTTATACATACCGGTTATTCGTACATATTTACGCTCGACTCACGGAAATTCGTCGGGGTTGTGCAGTGGAACGTTCTGATTACGATTCGCGCAGGGGTGCCGTAATTGCTTCGTCGGTAATGAAGTGGCAGGCGAAATTGAACGTGGCTCTATTCAGAAGAAATCGATAAGCTCAAAGCCAGCCGGATAAGCGACAAAAAGCACCACGCTAGAGTCTTCCTTTGCTCTATAAAATTAACACAACGCGAAGTAGCGGTCCGTAAGTCGGCAATAATTTAAAAGCTCTCTTCCGATGGCTTGCATGATTAGAAAGTGGGAAGAAAGAGTGAACGAGAGCCAGCAACGAATACGAAGAACGTGTCCTCTGTGTCTCTTTCTCCTTTCTCACGCAAGCTTTAGACTTCAACAAGTCCGTTCACTTTCCCAGATTTGATCGGCACCGATCTTTAATTGCCTCTCGTGAAACGGTCTCCATCTCCCTCTTCCCTTCGAGAGATTTGACGGTGCCTGCATTTCTGAGACCGACGAAAATGAACTTTCTTACGGTTTTTTTTTATCGAAAACTTAAGTGAAACTCCTCATAGGGGTTTATAAAGCTATACATTAGGATTCACATAAGGTCTGATACACATTTGGTTGATATGACATCTTACAGTTATACATTAGTAGTGTAGGTACAGCAGAATAGCATAACGCATTAAGTAAATAATTAAGTTTAAATCTTTAAATTGCATTGCTTGAAAAAATTTAAAGGAAGATGACATGCCTGAATACTCGGTTCAAAGTAACAATGAGAACAAATTGAGCTTGCTTAATCTGTTCATAAGACCAACTCTTTGTGAAAAACTCTAGACCCCACCTTACTATTTATGTGCTATTAGACCTTACCTTGCGAGGGCTAATAATGTGTGTTTCATTCAGAAATTCTATGCAATCTCCGAGGAATTAGAGATAGCACGCATGTTCTCCAGGAGTGTAAAAACAGATTACATGTCGCGGATCATGCTAGGTAGATACGTTTGATAAAGCAGGAAGCTACTTTCTACGGCCCCTTAGCTCTTCAACGTAACCGAGGTAAAGAGAGAGCTTTTCAGTTCGCTGTTTCTGCATCTATGAAATCGTCGTAGTCGTACATGTCTGAAGTAGGGGACGAAATGAAAAGAAAACGAGCGTTAAACAAAAATGCTCGGGCCGAAAGATGGCTGGTACGAAGAATGTAAGAATTCTGGACTTAATAGGAATCGTGGCGCATGGATTTGCATGGGGAACGGGGTTTCCGGGGCGAGGAAACCTGCCAAGAGGATCGTCTCAGGCTAGCAAGGGCCAAGTAGTCTCACGGGTACCATTTTACGGAATTAATCGCACCCGGTTACAAAAGAAACTCCGTCGTTCGACTATTGTGCTCCGCTAAGGCTTGGAAATAATTAGTTCAAGCACCGGAACGCTTCTTACATCCTTTTCGCCGTGGAACCCAACCAGACGAACCCCACCGAAAGAACCGTTCAACTTTTTTAGGTTTCAGAGAGACGAATTATCAGTTCGAAACCGTTCTCGTCGAACAACTTTCGAGACTCGTACCATTCAGCAAAATTGAGACGTACTGCGGAAATACTTGGCGGCAACGGTGTGTATAGAAATTCGAAAGTAGACCAACGAATTTGACGGCTGCCTTAAATGTTTCCGTTATTTGTAACAATATGAAAAAATTATATACAGGGTCACCCATTTTAAATATCTCTGAAGCTCTTTCAAATATCTCTGATGCATTCAAAATTATATGATTCCATTAAAGAAAATGAAGTTGACCTTCATATGTCCTTTCCGCGTCCACCTACAAACACACTAATTTCGTAAAATTACTTCAAAAAATATTTGAGGAGATAATTGCATTTCTAGATTGAAATGAGTCACCCTGTATACAAAACTTGCATGATGTAGGGGGTGATAATATTATGATTCAAACATTGTTTAAATGGAATCAAATTCCGCGTAAAAATATGTATATTGACCTACTAATTACAGAATTGCCGTAATAATAAGCACTTTTTAAATACAAATTGAAGAATTATTTTTAAGTAACGGTATTACAATACTGTTTTAAGTGATGCTGCATAGTCTATAAACCTATCTTGCGGAATGGTTTCATTCTTCAAGTGTACCATTTTATCTTTTAGATGTTTAAAGCCGCGCGAATAATTAAGAATGATGCAATATTTCAGTCGTACTTTCATGAAACTTTGTTCCGCGACATTTCTACATTATTCGAGATAGCTGGACCATTACGAAAATCTAAGCATTAACGAAATTGATTACGATAGCATTGTTAGCAATAGTATTGTCCCTCAACAATGAACGATACCACAGCTGTGATCGGATTGTACGACTTCCTTCACATTGTGTGCTTTAGCCACTGCGGCCGTCGCATAATTTCGCGACGTTCCCCAAGTGCACGTTTGTCCCGAAATACTCCGACTCCGTTGGGACCAACTTTGACCATGTGTATGAATTGGCTAACAAAACAACACGATAACTTTCTTCCCGTTCTTTGGTTACATACAGTATTGTGAATTCGCAATAGGTCCTCTGGGTGCATTGACAGCTAGCAACAAATCACAGATGTCTTCGTATTGCACCGTTATCACAAGATAATTTCGCGGTAAAGTACCAGACCGGAAAGCAACACGATGACGCTTTTTAACGGGTCCGTGCTGTTTCTTGGATCGTGCAGGTCTACTCTTTTTCTGTGACCTCGCCGACCGCGCCGAACGTAGAAAAAGTAGAAATTCTTCTTTGTCGATCGTAAATTACTGAATAAACTTTTTAATGGTTTCGGCGCATAGGTTCGATCTAATTTTGCAAATTTTTAAATTGTTCTCAACGTTTCGATCCGGATATGGATCCTTCTCAAGAGAAATTGCATCTGTAAAAAATCGTATATTTTAATGTATGTTAACTGAATAGGATATTGATTATTATATCACGAGAAATTTCGTACTTGCTGTATGAAAAAGTAGACATTGTAACGTAAACACGGACGGGCGCGGCTGATAACTTGCTGCACGATTAAACCACTAAATACAGTTCAAATTACATCTTTATATATAATCTATATTTATACAGTGAGTGTAAAAAGTATTCGTACGCCCTTTAAAACAGCATAGCTTTTTTATGATTGTACCAAACGACAGTACTGTACACGACTGTAGGAAATGATATGCAAAAAAGATTAATAACAATAAATTTAATTAATATATTGAAGTCGCACATACAATTATCATGATACTGCACCCATTAAGTCACAATTAACATTATTGCAAAGAGACGTGTCATTTGTGATTAATTCCTCCATCGAAAAAAGGTATTTGATACGTTAGATTTTTCAATCCAGACATTTGCAACGCCATTTGCATCACGCATAAATCTATTACAGTACACGTCAAGTCGCTCGGAGCGAATAATGCATTTCACGAAACCTTTCTTGCTGCCGGAAACATCGGTTTTATGTGCGCTCGATATTCCGTGATTTACGATCGCGGAATAATTCATCGAATCATTGTTCCATGGGAAAGTTATAGTAATCAGATAAAAAACTGATTTCGTGAAGATATTTTATACGTGATTTGCGTAACGCAGACTCGTATAATATTTACTGTACACTTTACTCTTGCTAATATAATATTATACTAAAAGAAAAGAAATCAACTAATATGAGTACACGATTTTAAAGATTGATACGATGAAACGGCGTTTAATTTTACTTTTACTGTAATTTCGAAATTTTATGAAATAATTAAGCACGTTAGTGTTGTTAATGCTCATTGCAGAGTAGTATTACATAGAAACTGCAATTGCAAAAATTGCATTTTTTCATGATTTTCGGCGTTTTTACCACTTTTGATCGTTTATAATTCGTAAACCAATTTCAATGAAATTTTCAGAACGTATATAATTCATACGAGTTTACAAAAAACATCTTTTGAATTGTCGATATTGGCCCAGCTAAAAAAGTTGTAAAAATCAATTTTTACTATTGTTTTTCTCAATTCTGACCAGATGCATTTTTTCAACTTATTTATTAGACGTCATTTACTAATCTAATTCTTCTAGTCATACAGAGAAATTGAAGTCGTTTGGTCCATTCATAAAAAAGTTATCCTGATTTAAAGCGTGTGGAATCAGTTATGCTTCTCACCAAAAGTTATCCTTTATTTTCGAGAAAATACAACTCTTGAATGGACCTTTGTTTTGAATTTTTTTCTCTTGCAAATTAAACTGTATTAATAACCATTCACAGTCTAATGAGTCTCGACGAACCGATTTGTTACTGTTCACTTCAAGAAAAATAGAAGTAACGTTTATTGATTCTGCGAAAATAAACTGTCTGCTTTCAACTGGAAAGTTTTTCCATTATGAAGTTGTAATCCCTCTTTTATTGGTTTAGAGAGAGAGAGAGAGAGACGTGGAACTTGAAGGAATTAAAATTACAGTCTCCGTGCCAATTCTACCTTCGATTAGGTACAATTTAATAATGAATCACACGGAGAGAATTTTGAATGTGATCCGTATTGTTATTTCAGTCCTTCTGTCCCTCGATCACAAAAGAGATTACAATCTATTTTATGCAACCACTGAAAGCTAAATAGTCAAAGATTTTAATTGCAACGTAAAAACTATTCGTAAGACAAATAGTATGTACAGTCATTGGCACATTTGCTAACAGTCGTATGTGGAACTCTGTTATGAAAACTTACAACGTTGCTTTGAAATATAAATAAGAAGGAATAAAAGAATTTATTTTCTATACCAGGAATTCTTAATATTTGGCGTTTAAATCAAAAGTGCCAATAACTATTGCAGTGCCAGCAAGTTTGCTTTTTCAAGATAGATCGATAATAAAAATATATAGCCTCGAGTATTGGCCTTACTTTCTAATTCGGCAGCGTATGTGTTAATAACTAAATTCGAAATCTCGTTACGATTTACTTTATTGTATTGCCGAATCGTGTTCGTTATGTTATCCTATTACCACTGTACTCCGCAACAAACGATGAAATAATCGTGTTTAGGTTCAACGTGGACAAGACAGCAGTATTCCGAAATTGTCTCAATTTGCGACGGTTCCACGCGTACAATGCCTAACAACTTACACTACCAGCTCACAGTTTCTATAGGAAATTCCGAGTTCGTGCGCATGTGTTCGTGCGCGTGGTCAAAGTTAGCTTCCACTGATAGAAACTTTGCTGGATAACTATGACAGCCAGCTTTGGGCATATTGGAGTTTGTTTCGTTGCACACCACTTTCGTGTTATGCACGAGGAAAGAAGTAGTGTCTAGTCTGGGGGGAAAAAAAATGTTTTTTAATCTTGATAGATGTTTAACGTAAGTTTGAAATATCACTACTACGAAGTTTGAGATTGCTCGATTTTACAATGTTCAGATGTTTGTCATATCAGATTTTTATATTTCCATTACGAATATTGTTTTGTTAGTAATCTGATAATTAATATCCTTATTGAATCTTACGCTTTCGACTTTCAATATTTATTGTTCAATCTGCGATAAGAAACTAACATAAATTTTGCTATAAAGAACATTTAAATTAATTCTTGTACGTTCCTTAATGTTCTCCATCGTCCTCAGTTTTTGATTCTTAAGATTGAAATTGTCTTTTTTTACGGGAAAAAACAAAAATTTCGAACACATCTTTTCTTTGAATATCCTAGAATATTTTAATGGCCATTCAACTAATTAGTATTGCATTTTTTAGATATCGTTTGTCATCCTTTCATCACCAACATAATATTTCTTAATGGTAACTTTCAAGTCGCCAGGCTTTTTAATTTCAACACACTGTTTCCTTTATAATTTCTCTTATAAACATTCATCTGTTACATGTAAAATTTGATTTATGAATTTGCGTTCTGATAGTTTACTCACAGTACGGTCGCAATATGTGTTCTGTGACTCATTGTTCATCATTTATGCGCGGCTTTATAGGGTAATGATTGCATTAGAAAATCCGAGCATCCCATGATCATATTTACTAACTAACTACCCATTTGCCATGCAAATCCGCATACTGCTGGGAATTCCCATTAAGCTTCGATTCCTTCTCTATCTACCTCAGAACTCTCTCCCTTGCGCACCGGGGCCGTTTACTTCTCGCCCCTTTTTTACCACCTAATTCCTCCAAAGTCCCCAGACACACGTTTGTCTGCAGCATCCACCCCGTTCTTTTGCTACTGCTTGAACTTCCGCATAATTTTGGTATTTATCGATGTGAAAACTTGAATTTATTCGTATTCTTTAGCTCTTTTCCGACTCGCCCGCAGAACGAAAAACTTTGATTACGTTCGCGTACGTTGAAGTAGTTCCAGAAAGAAAATAAAACAGACAGGAAAAATAGTTTATCCTTTAGCTATTTAGCAGAAGTTTGTCCGACGGACTTTGTATAATATGAGATATAATATAAAATAATATGAAATACATCAAATTATAGATGTCTTCTGCATCTTTTCTTTGCATTAAATTGCATTAAAAATGTCATGTGTCCTATTAAATAAACGAAATTTTTCAAAGAGAATGTTCAATGTAGTGATTGATCTTCTCAAGACACTAGATATATGAGCCGTTTATTTTGAGAGTGGCCTAAGTCCATTTTCGAGAAAAATCAAGCTAGCAATTTTAATATTTGCATTTCTACGTTAACTTTTCATTATGAAGCAAATTATATCTAATATATTTAAAATCACAAAGATTTTGTAAAAAGGAAATTAGCTGGTTAATAGAATGATACAAATTTTTATTTTGAAAGTGGCTCGAGTCCGTTCTTGGTAAGAAGACTATATTATTCACTTAATAATTGCTATTATTTTAATAGGGATTGTAAATTTAACTCTCTTAGATACACATTGAAACGAAAACTCTTAAATATATATCTCAATTTAAATGGACTCGGACCACTTTCAAAATAAACGGCTCGTATTGTGACTATATTTTTATGCTATGCATTTTCCCTGTATTTCGGTAACTGCGCCAGGTATCAACGCATAAAACAAAAGACGGTACGAACATTCTTACGCTCGACGACCACGGTGACGCAAATGTACGCGCATTTATGCACTGACATATCGCCCGAGCTTTTAAGGAAATTGCATTAACAAGTCTAAAATAATTCCCCGGCCGCCAACGCCGATACGAAGGGGAGGTTTCATCGTCTAGTTTCCCCGCGAAGTTCCGTTTCACCCTTACTCTCCTCTTGTCGCCTCTTTTTTCCACGGTCCTTTTCACGCCCGAATCTCGTTGGAGCACTTTGTTTGATGGTGGAGACGGCGCGAACATGTCGCCGAAAATCCGATTTCTTTCGTTGGCAGACAGCTCGGAAAGAGTCATTACGGTGTTTTCGGTTCGCCTGGCTTTTTGCGAATTTTCCTTCGCGCAATGACTACGGTTGTCAAGCTCGATACCTGCATTTCGCCTTCACGGTATTTCCAGTGTTACTAGTGTCGCCAGATCATGGGAGGGAGCACGAATTGAGGGGAAAAATGGGCCGGAATAGCGTCGTAGAAGGAGAAGGTAGAGTGGGGACACTGGTTAGAACCAGACTCTCTGTAACAAAATTATAATTATGGGAGAATCTTTGTAAATCTTCCATTCGATTACAGAATTAATTTCTACTAACCCTTTGCACTCCGAATTATTTTTAAATTTTGTTGCCAACTCCCTACTATTTGAAGTGTTTTGTTTTTACTTCAAAGGATTGTTCCTCGACTGCTACTTATTTTAAATAATTTTGTTTACTAATTATATTTAATACAGCTCTCAAATATTGTTGTGATTTATATTTGTGGGACATATATTTGTTTCAACTAAAAAACAAGACAATTTAATAAATAAAGGAAGAACGAAACGCATACTTTTATTTATTTACATTTTTCAGCAATGGGATTATTTGTACGATAAATAATGTTGCATATGGATCGCCTTAAATTCTATTGACATCTGGAGCTTGCTGGGGTACTACAGACTACATCTGACACGAATTGCCTAAATTAACGACAATTTTTAACATTCCTTGACTTCGTGAATCCCGAACACTGAAAATTGACGTTCGTTCGTATTGTCTGTTCACTCCATGTTCTTATTTATTCGTCGAGTGTGTAACGTCGGGATCGCCGTTGATGCAGTCAACAGGGGACACGATAGAATGCTGTCAGCCAAAGGAAGCCCGTTAACTCTTCGCATCGCGAAAATTGTTTGCACCTTGTACTTATCGGACCGTTCACTTTCAATTCCTCGCGCGTCAATAGGATTTCGATACGGTTACAACGGTCAGCTACTACATTACCGAACTCGATAAAACGATTTTCCAGCCTCCTCGAGCATGTGTTGTGTTTTCCTTTCAATCGATTGCTCGTCAGACGAAATCCCAGCACGTTTGACGCGATACCGTTCAAGCTAATGATTCTTTCTTCTTCGAGGAGAAATCAACCAACACCGGCGCACGCTTTGAAATACCTGTTCGTGCGTCTTCCGTCTTTTTTCCGGGGACCGTTGAAAGCCTGCGACTTCCGGACGGAATCAATTCCTAATGGCTCTTTCCCGCTTCGAACCTTCTCCGCCTTACTTTTTAAGCAGCCCCGCTTTGTCTAACCAAATTACGAGATCCCGTGTTCAAGATTTATTTTTATACTACCACTTCGAGCGAATTCAATTTCCGGTAGCTGACGGATGCGCTCGTTACTCAAGATTCCCGGATAGGGGCAATCGTGAAATCTTATTTCTTATCGAGTTATCTGATCGTCCGCGGACTGGTCAGTATTATATTGTCCGGCAGAGAAGTCGGGGAAACAATTATCATCACATACCGACTATGAGAAATATACTGAACCATGCACAGTCGATTCAAGAACTAAATTTCCGATTTATTCGAAAAATCGTCGATATTCAATCCCTTGCTTTACGATTTAGTTTACGATTTCAGTGGTTGAAACTTTTTTTGTAATTCTTAATTTCCTAAAAAAGGAGAAACTTTATATTTATTGTACGCCTATATGTTCCTCAATAGCTGTACATTAACAAAACGAATTTTATTTCGATTTAAAGGAGATTAATAGCATACATGTTTATTAGACTCTATTCAGAATCTTCATCACGAGTCTGATATTGTAAGGCAAGAGGTTAAATTGAATACAAAATAGAATTTTTATTCAAAATTAAAAATGTTAGTATAGGTGGTATTATAGATATTATAGCTTGTTGAGCTTTTTTATAAAAAATATTTATCCATGTAACAATTTCGTTTGGAAAATAGTGCAAGACACAGAGGTAAAATAAATACTTCTTTCTTGTTTTAATTATTTTATTAAACTGAAGCTAATACGTTGATGTTCCTCTTTTTAATATGTCCACTGCTTTAAATTGTACCTACCCCCTTTTCTCATAAATGCATCAATTCCGCAGTCTAGTGATTAGTATTGAATATGTTTCCTCTGACGCCATTCCCATGGTTTCCGTAGTAGCAACTGGGCCTGCACCTACACATCTAGCACGACCACTAACTACATTTAACTTTGGAATGAGTTTATAAGGCGACAGCGCCTATTGTCGATCCCAGGCCGAGCTGCTAAGTGAGACACGTAAGCGACAGAGTTCTGTAATTATCGATAAAAGCCAAGCTAATTGAGTATCACTCACAATGTCGGAGCGCGCACGCTACGCGGACAATATTAACGAACGTCTAATGGTACAACGAACCTATGACTCGTTCCGTGTGTGCATTACGTCTTACGGAATGTGTACGTGTGAATATTTAACTTCGCCTAGCATACGCGTTACCTTCAGAGGTTGCGCTATGTGCAACACGGGAAGTGGCGAGCTCGAGGTACTTTAACTGCTTCACAGATACCAAGGAAACGAAATGCTTATGTATGGAACTGGGTTTGCACGTAGCCCCACGACGGGAAAACCATTCCCAAAATGATACTACTGGCTGGGTTTAGTGTGCGTTTCTGGGTCGGAGCTTCGGTGTCCCCAGAGATGCCACCCGAGCCACAAACGAGGAGGCTCCCTCTTGCCTGCCTAGCCAGTGAGAGGTTTGAACTATCATCGTGGCAGTGGTAGCCACATACCGCGGGATAGCTTGCCTTTCAGGTCAACCGATAGGTGCTAGAGTCCCGATGCGCTGCTTCAACAACGTATGTAGCTTCAATTGGCCCTGCCTACCAAGCCCTGGCTCAAGGAAACCGCCCACGAAATAAACGAAAAGCTTCAGTACACATAGCACCCAAGTAAAATCCAAGTGTCTAACTGGTTTAAACTATCACTCCACAAATCTGCGGTTATCGTTCACTTGACTGTTTATGGGGATCAAGACGATTTATTCTACATATTCGGGACAAATCTTGGTGGATACCCCTTCCATAGGACCCTATTTCATAAGAAACAGAAAATTAGAAACACACAGAAGATTCGTTTGCAAAGTTCGTAGACAGACACTACTTTTTTGAGCTTCAAAGACCGAGTCGAACGTAGAAAAGGACAGCTATGTAAAGAGAGACCGCGCGGCCGACTCTCCGCGTCTGTTTCTTCCCCATAGGCTGTCCTTCCTTGCGCCCGAAACTTTCATCGTCAATTAAACCACTAAATACAGTTGAAATTATATCGTGTCTGGTACTATTTTAATCAGAAAAATGCCACAAATATATTGGTGAAAGTTTCATAAAACAGTAAGTAATAGTAAAAAAATTTTTATATTGGTATTACATTGTGAAGACGCTTTGAACTGTGCCGGCGACTGCGACTCTCCTCGCATTAGTAGTGGTTCACACCGATATACCCGGGCCGAGATCAGATTTCTACAGTGGAGGGGATAGTTTTTGCATTCATTGTGTAGGACTTTTTTGCGACTATGGAGGAGTTACTTTATGTTCAAGAGATAAATTACGTTTACTATAATATTATCGTAAATGAAAATGATTTTCATCGAAATGGCATTTTCATCCAAATGTACATGCATTGTATATATAGATTGCGAATTTTGTGCGTTTATACCGAAAATGTGTAAGGAAAATTTAGAATAGTTGAAAGATTAAAACAACTTAAGGACATCAAAGTTCGACGATAGGAAGTTCAGTCAGAATTTGAGAAATCTAAAGTAATTTAGCAAACTGAAAAGAAATGGTCGGACGATAATCTGCTTTTAAAACATATGTAGCGATCTGGAGTTGCACGTTCATCTTGTTCAGCGTTGCCGTAACCGAGTAAATAATGGGTATGTTTAAATTGACATAAGCTTCAGTAAATAAGGAAGCTGCAAGTAAAGGAAGCGATGTCCAGGGGACGCAAAACAGGACGAGAATATTGCATCCTCGTGGAACAGATTGAGGCGCAAGAAAATGAGTATTCCCTTTGACTGGGAACCTCGAAATGAGTTACTTTAATGGCAAATGAAAAACCTCTGACATTACATACCATCAAGTATTAAAGTTTCTACGGCGAGCGATGCCAGCGAGGAAATACGATAGAACGGAGTCTATAAAATGTAGACCGTAATTCGTGGTACTATACTCTTTTTACAGGAATAAAGAAAACGACTAAATCGAGTATGTATTTCACTATATGAGGTTCGCAAGAAAATTCACAGTGCACGCTCGGAAACGTTATTATTTCTATATTAAGAAATATATAAAACAACTTTTTAAGAACCATGCTTATATTAAAATGCACTAAAAAGGAGAAAATAATTTTTTCCTGATTCTCCATAAAGTACCGAATCCAGTTAAATGATTAATAATATTTTTCCCCAAAATTTTAAGCAATTAGTTCAAAATTTCTTCTGTTATAAAATTAGTGTCGGAATAGATAGAAAAATTTAATATAAATTTAAATAAAATCATGACATCGGTGACTACAAATAAAAGCGAAGAGCGCTAAACTATATTGACGTAATCTTCGTGAGCGTCCACGAAAAATGAAAAACAAAATTAATAGATCAAATTTAAAACAGTACATACATGAGGAAAATTAGAGATCACTGCCCCATTATTTTTCATGTATCACGACTGTTAAGGGCGGAAATACATTTCCATTTATTCTTTGCTTCTCACGATCAGTGCAGCAGGTTTATATGTTGCATAAAGATCCGCAATCTACAAAAACAAATTCATTCGTGTTCGGGCAACTTTGGTGCTCGGTGCAAGTACTAGTAGCAGAAGAATGAAACGATTGTATTAATTGAAATATAATAGTCAATAATTAGCCGCGAGGAAGTCAAGTCTGATTGGTTACACCCTATATTTCCGGTATCCCCACAATAAACGTTCGCTCGCGAGTGCGATACGGACGATAAGGTGGACTTTTCACGGCGCAAACCCATTTTTATTGCCCCGCTTATCGTTTATGATCCGGTCTTTACATAAACCAACGGACTAGTACACGCTTATAGGCCAACTCTGTTATTATCAGCCGCTTCAGTCGCTCGTAAAACCGCCCCCTCGGGTTTCGAGTCAGAAAGGGTTGATTGCTTGTTTGTGTATACAGCTACGCATAAAAACAAATCCAGACTTTTCACTGAGAAGAATCGAAATAGTTCAAGATTTCTCTATGATTTTCTATATTTTTTTAAGTATGAAATATACGTGCTAACAATCGATAACGTGTAAATTATCACGAATTTAAAGAACCCAGTACAAGTTGTGTCACACCAGATGGTAAAAATAGAAAATAGATCGTCTTATTATCCATTCCATCAATTTCTCAATGAAAACCATAAATACTATCGGCTTCGTCGATTTCTTCATTTTTCGGATTTTCATGTCTCCTTTAGCTCTATATGTATAGGAAACACAGCAAGAGCAATAGCGGACTATCAATAATTCCATTTGGTTCGTGAGCTCCTTCGTCGGATATCAATTATGGAAGCAGCAGCGAACGAGGGAAGCGGGCGAGGCGGCTGTGTCGGGTTTTTAAACTATTCGTTGCGATCTCTATTCTGTGTTCCGCATGAAACTTTAATTGGCGTTCCGCGAAAGCCAAATATCATGTCGAAGATTATTTCGAGAATTACGAACGTTCTTGATTGTATATTAAAAATTCAGGGTATTTTTATAAAACGTACGGCAGGTCTGGCAACTGGTACTCTGAGATTCGATGACGTAGAATCGGCTACACACCCCCACCGGCCAGCGCGAGAGGGGAATACAAGCTCGTTTTACTTGCCTTCCGGCAGGGAGTTCCAACTTATCCGAGAACTGCAAGCTTCCCACCATTGAACCTCTTTCCACTACCAGAATTTGGCATTAATCGATTAAAATTTTAACCAAGATTGATTGATTAATGTGTACAATTAAAAAAGGTAATCATTGAAAAATCGATTGATGAAGTTAATCGTCAATCGTTGATTAAAAAAATATTTAATTATTAGATTATAATAATTAAAAAATTTAGAAATTATTTAAAAATAACACATATATGTGTTTTTATGAATGTAAGCCATGGATGCGCGAGACAGAGTGCAAGCGAGACGAATGCAAGATAGTGAAAGAACTTTAAATAGTTTAACCATTAGTTGAAATATATACATTATTATTATTTTTTAACTCCCATCCGTCCCTCGGTGTCAAATCGACACAGTGGTAAAAAAATCGATAAAATAACAAGTCAAACCGTTACTTTTCGATGTTTTTTGCATTCAAATTGATGAGTTAACATTTATATCTTAGGTTTTTGCGGTTATATGTTTCGCATTAAAAAATAAAGTCACAGAAAAATAAAAGTCACCAAGTTTCGGACAAATTTACCTACAAATAACAGAACAGTATCACTTATTTCGGGAAAACTGTGTCAGATTGACACGAGGGACGGATGAGGGTTAATTATAAGAGTCTTTAAAAATTAGTAATAATAAAACTTTTATTTATGTGCGATGAGCTAAACAGATAAAATTCGTTTCTTTCCGAGGCAACTGTATGATGTTGAAAAATAGATACAGGACTCTTCTTTGTCTCGGTTATGTCAGTGTGACCCGTTTTTAGAAATTGCAAATGGAAACGGTACGTGGTTAATGGAATTCTATAGTCTGCTCCCCATTTGGCAAAAAGATTGATTTCTATTCTTTGGGGATTCTATCGAATGGTATGAAGAAAGATAAAGTAACCCTGTATATTAGTCTATTGTTACGCTTCAGTGACACTAGAATTCAGTGACAATGGAACGAAAAAATAACACGCAACAAAGGGAATACACAATTTTAATTACCAACAAGGATAAAAAGCAGATACCTCGTGAATAGATTACTCTCTAGAGAATAGTATGATCGAGTCGCACAGTTGCGCAGTCCTGGGTAGACGCTGAGAAAAATTCCAGATAACAGGCATGGAATCTACAGCAATTGGGGAGAAAAGAATCCAAAAGGCGCGTTACGGTTTAACGATTATAGTTGGCTCGCTTGCAACATTGTTCTCCAACAACGACCGACAGCATACGCGCGGAAGCAGAAATACTTCGATTCAAAGTAGCAGTTTCTGGTTGTTTGATGGATTTTATGGATTCCCGGCCATAAAAGTGTGAAAAGAAAGGCAACGTTGCTAAGAATTCCCGCGAGATAGTAGTTACGTACTCGGGAAATCAACCGTCCTTGACATTAAAGCTTGATGTATTTATTTGGTTTGGTTCGGGTTGGCCAGCTTTCAAAAGTTCTGGCGAAACCGCGATGACGAAGCTACTTTGCCAACTTCCTAATAGTTTTATGACTTTTCAGACTTACAGTGCTGCCTCATTCCCAACAAATTAGCGGCTCGAGAGAAGGTACGCGCGAGACCGAAACTTTCTTTCCTTCCGTCCATCTTTTTTCCGAGTTTGACCCCTTTGTAACAATGTTATAAAGAAAGCTGCTTCTGGGAATGTAGAGAAAGATTGGAGAACGGAAGTGCACGAAACTTGGCAATTGTGTTTCGTACACGGAATAACGGCATCCGTTAGAATTTCGTCTCGCGCCATTTACCGAACGGTAAACTATGATTTAGAAAAGCCTTCGAGGACCTCGCAGGGGATTTAAGGCAACACAGTTTTGGATTTTTCAATATCAACGGTCTTAGCTAACAATAAGTGAGTGACGACTTACCGCGGACGCAGATGTACTCTCACACAAACGTCTGCACTCCTGTAGGATAATCTCAGAAAGTACGCTCTGCACGAACTGGTCTAGGTTGTCCTCCACAAAGAAGGGGAACCAATTTTATCTCTAAGGGAAGAAAAATATATATTAAGATAGGTTACAGACACTTTATTATGAGTAGATCGAGTATATAGAAATTTTCAGCATCAATTTCAACAGACAGGAGTCAAATAAAAATGGTGCTTTCTTCCTTTAATATTTTTCTGAAATTCTTTTAATTTTTCTACTATCACAATGGTAACGCCGATTTTTAAATATTGATCACAATGTCACAAGCATGAGATAAATGCGGTTGTACGGGTACAATTTAGGTTCATGTAGATATTAAAAATACACAGTAAGAAACTACATATTTGTTTACATGCCGGTTTGATTTTGAGAAGAATGAATTTGAAATCGTTATATTCAATGTCGTACGTTATGAACGAATTAGTTGTCATTCGAACATTTATAAAAGAAGATTACTGGACCGACAAGCTCCGAATTCTTCAAACAAAAATGATTATTGACATAACCGTATGTACCGACTCATAAAAATTGGTGTCGATGGCATGCATGAATCAATCATAATCCATTATGCTCTACGCGCTGTTAATCACCGAAGTCGACGTGATAGATCATGTGAAACGATCAACGTCCTGGAAAGGCGGGACGCCTTAATTAACGTCAATGATGTACCTTGACGCATCGACGCTTTTATGAATTTTCAATCGACGGGCAACGACGTCGTACTAGACTACGACGTTCGCTCTTGAATTAACAGCTAAAAGCAATTTTACATTTTGTACTACTTAATTTTCTTTATTCTTTTTGCATTCAACACTGAACGTACCATCACCGGTCAAAAATGACCGGTTCCAGATTTTTTATTTTACAATTATTGAAATAAAAAAATGATTTCATAAGAAATGATTATATAGATATCTTTAATGAAGCACATATTACAATAGGAGCTGCACATAGTCTAAATAAAATCAATCTTGTCATTTTTATAAGGGAACATGTACCAGTTACTTTTAAGGCTCGGTAGTGTTAATAGACAATATTTCATTCAACGAAATTTAAATTGTATAAATTCAATTCAAACCAAAACTGTTAATCTCGCGAATTCTTTTTTATCTGTTCTCATTGGAACTTATGATATGAGAACTTTTTTAAAAAAGTACCGCATGTAATAAATTCCAATGTAACTGATGAAAAAGTTCCGGTGTTTTCGTCTTCTGAAGACAAGAATGGTTTATTGTTTCAGGCGCGAACAATGTGAACGAGCCACCAGTCCTGGAAAGTGGAGGATACCCTGCGGGCTTACCTCTACCAGAATCAACCAAAGTCGGTACAGAAGTATTCGTCCTTAAGGGCCACGATCCCGAAGGATCACCAGTGAAATATGGTATACAACTCACAGACCATTTCGCCGTCAATCCACGCACTGGCGTTATCACCTTGGCTAAACCACTTAATCGTGAGGTACGTCTGATTCGTTTACTTTCATCCTTTAACCCTTAACTGGTGTATGTACTGGGGTCTTCCATGATTCCAATAAAATTTTAATATTAACCCCCAGATGATTTCTTTTCTCTTCTAGAAGGCCGAAAATCATGAAAAATTGCAATTCTTACCACTTTTGATCGTTTATAATTCGTAAACCAATCAACCAATTTCAATGAAATTTTCAGAACGTATATAATCCATACGAGTTTACAAAACACATCTTTTAAATTTTCTGCTAAAGAAGTTGTAAAAATCAATTTTTACTATTGTTTTTCTCAATTCCGACCAAATGTATTTCATGCATGTCATTTACTAATTCTTCTAGCCTTACAGAGACATTAGAGTCGTTTGGTCCATTCATAAAAAAGTTATTCTGATTTAAATCGGGTGTGATCAGTTATGCTCCTAACTGTACATTGGGGAGGACATTTTGGAAAATAGAAGCCAGGATTTCAATTCGTTAGCGCAACTCGATCAAGCGATATTGATTTAATTCTAGCAAATAGGTTCAGAACCCTCCCTATTCCCATTCATTCAGAAATGTGCGTGATAGCTGGCTGCATTAAAGCGCTTATCTAACGCCCCTTTGACAGCATCGCTTTTCACGCTTCAAAGTAGTATTCTCAGATAGAGCCGCGTATCCGAACTTAATTACGTAGCCGACCCACCGTTTAATGCCCCCGCTGGAAGAATTCTGCGTCATCATGTTGATGACAAGTGGCGAGGCTAATGGAGCCGCCACTCTCCGCGTAAAATGAGGAACAGTTCTGTTCGTATTCAGTAGATCACACGCTACCTTTCGCCATACAAAAAATCAGATTAGCACGAAGGGAAGGAAACGTTATCTTTATTAACATGCACACGGGAAACTTGCCAAATGCATACTGGACAAGAACGGATCCCCAACCTGTAAATTCTAAAAGTTATGAAATTTTGGGAATATGCTGTGCATATGTAGCTATACCTTCCGCGATTCTTTCTGCGAAAGAAAATTCCACTATTCCTTTGCATTATAACTCGCAAACTATAAGAGATCGGGAAAAGGAATTCATCAATTATGCTCCTATGGCTTATAAAAATTTTCAAAAAATGCTGGAGTATCAAATTCAACAGAATTTAGTACGGTTTTTATTTATTTTCGGTCTACAATTGCTACTGCCAATGAAAATAGGATTTTACGTGGTCCCACTTTCTGAAAATTTGTCTACGAAACTTGAAAATTGCATAAATATCCGCAGTCTAATTATAACTAATTATAAGTGTCTCAGAACGGATGCTACAATAGGCAAAATGTTATTTGCAAAAATTAGTAGAAAAGACAAAATAACGAAATAACTCTTTTGACGCTCCGTTTTCGAGAAAATCGAGTTAGAACATTCAACGGCTACACGCGCTGTTGATTAGGAACCCGCTGACGCGTCTGATCGTGACCAACCAATCCTACTTCCTCTGAATGTTAGGGCGCTCGAACCTGGCGAATTTTCGATCTCGTTCTTTCCAAAAACGAAGTGTCGACCGAAAAAATGTTATTTGTTTATTTCTACTTATTTTTGAATAAATCATTCCATGCTCGTTCGTACCAAAGTTGGGCAAAAATTTAATCAACGATTGAGGCTAATCGCAATTAACAATGAAACTCCTACTTTAGTCGTTAATTGCGGTTAACGATTACATTCTTCTCGCGTTTCATTTTAGATGAAATCAAATTTGATTTGTTTGTAATCAATATTTAACCATTAAAATAAATGTAGCCATACAAAAAATTACATTTTCTTTTCCCTTTTACGACATTTTTGTGCATAATGACGTTTTAATCACTGTAACTATAAAGAAATTGGTACGGCAAGGGCTTAAAGGGATTATCAAAAAATTACTTGTATTACTTGAATGGAAGACTTACGATTCGCGTACTCCATGATCGCGCCTAAGTACCATAAATTACTAACGTCACTGTATCGGCGTTTTCATTGCTACCATTTATCTGTGCGTTTCGTTAAGTACCGTATCGATTATTGGGTGGATTTTCCGAAATAGCTTTTCAATAATAATCGGAGAGTATTGATTTATCTTCGTTCAGAATATAGTGCGTTATTGCAGAGCATGTAACCATTTTCCAGGGTGCACCGAATTTTTTTCCCGGATACGGTGTTATGTTTTACGAGTATTAGTGAAAGAAATATTACAAAAATATTTTGTTATAGTCCTCATACAAATATGAAAGAATAATTGACGTAATTAGATAATAGAATTGTTTCTTTTTCTAAAAGGAACACCTCTGTTTAGTCTTTTATAATTATTTTGAGAAAGAGTGAAACAATTGAGAAAAGAGACGGTCGTAGTCACGCACCGGTTGTTGGAGAATTTCCGTCACCCGTCCGACTACTGTGTCTGACCATTGCGTGTTCGTTCTACTTAGAATAAACACCGAATGTAACACGTTATTATCTGTCTTCCACTGATGTTTCCCGCTAATCTTTCATTTTCCTGCTCTTAAGTAGAAATGAACACCGCAAATCAGAGACGCGAATAGTTCAAAACACAGCTACCATATCCAATTTTTCATTTGATTTGCTGGAGATTAAAATGCAGCAGATATTTTATTCTAGCGTTTTCATTCATTTTTGCACGCACAATTATTTTTTATTTAATTATTTTGTCTTGATTTAATCAGTATACACATATTTAATATTAAACTAACCACAACGTATAACGAAAGTTGAACTAACTTATCTTCTTTTTGCTTGAATATTTTACCGTATGTACTTATATAAAACAAACATAGAAAATTTCGATACAAGTTCGTACCGTTCAAACTGAAATGTTTAAGCAACAAATATAATACAGGAACAGAAATATTATATTGTATTTTACTTTTTATTTAATAGGAATATGCTCTCCATGAAGCGTATGACGCATTTCTTGGATTCAGTTTCAGTTTTAAAAACAGATTTTGTTTTATAATCGATTTTATCCTCAGTGATATTTTCGTTTATTTTGTTCATTTCGTTTTTTTTCCAATTGCATGCTATTTTTATCTTCATTCATTTCCACAAGCCTTTTACTGAAATAAACAACTAAGAAGGTTTTCATATTCCAGTTTTATCGATCTATCATCCTGGAAATAAGTACTAAAAAACTGACAGGATAATTTTTTAAACATTTCGTATTATTTTGTGCAAAGGTAAAAGTCTGAACAAAAGAATCTGTTCAACCAATATTTAAAATATAGTCTAATGAAATTATTCATAATTTATTAAGATAATGTAACAAAATTTAAACTTTTGTTTTTCACCATAGACATATAAATATAAAATTCTTTGAATACTGTTTGAATATTTCTTCCATGTGAAGTAAACGATAGATTTATAAAAGTTCAGAGGAAATCATTTCTATATACTGTATACATAATATACACTTAATATATGTATATAATCATTATGAAAATGATAGTATTCAAGAGAATATTCGAAACGAAGAAACTTTTCCCATTGGGCGCGTCGTATAATAGCAAGCTTTCCACAAACTATACAACGGGACGTTGGACGAGAAATTTCCTTTGCATAATAAAACTCTATTGAAGTCTCAAGTTGTCCAAGTCTTTCACAAAAATAACCGGTCTTATGCCATGCGCATTTAAAACCTATGCATTAGTGATCCTCGTTCTACATATAATGTTATGCTGTACGTACAAGTTAATAGTCACAAATCTCATCCAACGAGATTATTGAAAAATGTGTTGAAAAAGTAAATATTATTAAAAACAATATTTTGTATGTATGTACAGCCAGTCTCATAATTGATATGACACTAGTTTTTAAATGACCTTAGTTTTCCTGGCACGCCAGATGGATTAGTTTACTAGATCGAATGTAATGAAAATTTTTTAAAAATTGACGTTTAATCTGAATTACGAAAAAAAATAGTGAAAGTTGTTTTTTACGACTAAAGCTTAGAGGAATTTAAAACTGCCGTTGTATTGTATTCAACCAATTAAACATAGTAAGACTTTACCTATCGGGAGCCTATTAATAGGATTTTCAATAATTGTACTGTACCTGAAAGAAAGCATAGAAATTTTCTTTTACATTACAATCTTAAATGAAACTATTAGATGACGTTATTGAGAGTGACTTGTTAGTTCGCAATGAAAATTGCTGTTGTTATTGAAGGGTCCATTAAACAGTTCCATAATTTGTTATAATTCATGTAGACATTTTTTATTTTGCATAAAGATCGGCAGTCTAGTCATAACATAAGCGCTCGATCTTAGCCCGTTATCTTTGTCTCTTCTACCAATATCCTTGTCCTCCGAAACTCACATTCGGTCCAGAATTAGTTTGAAAGTCGGGAGAGCTACGATCGGTACGTGCCTGGAATGGAAAACTCGATGCATATTCTTTCTCGGCTCGCCTTTTTTCATTTCTGGGAACTCGGTTCTGCATAAACGCAATGAAATTTATGGACGAAATGCATCGAATCGAGCAACAGAGAGATGAGGGAACCGTCTATTCCCAGCGACTCCGTCCTCGACCAAATCCTCCGGAACGATAATTAATTACACGGAAGCAGAGGACCACGTTCTCATCCTTTTCGGAGTCCACTGGCCAGATGGACTTCTGCCACGTCATTCCCTGCCCCAGAATTCGTGATTTATTTCCTGTTCGCGAAAACCGCATATCCCCCCTCTCTCTACCTTTCAGTTTCCTCGCCATACAGGGCGATTCAGCTAAGCAGTCCCACCTAAATTGCTTGTCAACTATTCGATATATGAAAAAATAGTTGATGCGAAAGCTGTATGGTTTAACAAGTACATTAACAATTACTGTAGCGTACAATGTAATAATTAGTTCCTTTCCGGTTTACTTTTTTATCGATATATGGAGGTCACCTTGAGACAATACGATTCTTCAAATGATTATAATATCCAAATAGAAATACATTTACTTGGACATTCGTGTTCATTGCTGAGGAAAAGGAGACAGTTTAATTATCGTTGGTGGTTCCAATCTTCGAGCTGTTTCGCACGAGTTGCACGCAATTCTTCTTGCCAATTGACATATCAAATTTTTCGTGTAAAGAAATACATTCATCGTCACATTCTCTTTGACTATATATCTAAGACACCATTCACATTGGCTAGCCGATAAGAAAAACCTGATGAGAAATCTCACGGTCCATAAACCGCACACTAAACTACATTCCCTGGGGTCTTATCTACCCTCCAGAACCCTTAGAATTATTTGACACGCTGCTTGAAAAGGCTTATCGTAAATAGATACAAAAGACCGCGTCGAACGGTGCCCTGCCACAAATATAGAGTGTTCTATAAAATGTGGTGAAGGGAACAAAAGCGTCGTAATCGCACTACCCCTAATTCGGAGTTTGCATAGACAACGACAGACAAAGTGAAAAAAGAAAAACAGCGGAAAATGTAAAAAGTGGGAAAATATATTGGAAAATGTTGGGTATTAGAGTACAAACAATTTCGCAAAATGAATCCATTTAAACGCATCAAATAACAATCTACGGGACGCGAGGAAAGTGAATACCGCCATTTTGGTAACCCAGTATTAGAGAGAACTTCTATATGAAAGAATAAGTCGAAAGAACAGCGTGAAAGTTTATAACTTCGCTTGACCAAAGAATAGAATTATTTACTATTACTATTTCAAACTTTACAAAACAGTACAAATATTTAAAGAAATTAGTTGTATTACTGTAGTATTATTTTTAACTCTCTAAAATTATTTAAAAAATCTATTGAATAGTCCGGTTATAACTTAGAAAATATGAACGTAGAGAATTGTTTTTCTTCTGAATAGAAAATTCTTGAGAGAGAAATTTTCCGGATCTACATTTTAAAAAATTTGAATATATTATAGTTTTTAAACAGTTGTGGTTATGACCATTAAATAATATTTCAACGTGTTGCACGCTTAAATTATTTGAAAGGATCGATGTCTTCAAAAGACACGAATTTCAGAGGAGTTACTCTTTCATAAAAACATTAATACCTAAAAGAAAGGATGTCTTCTACTTTTTGTCCTCATTAAAAGCAACGAAGTTACTTTCACTATTAAATGAGATTACCTCTCTACAAAGGTAATCTTTATTTTCAGTCTCTCGTTACGTCCAAGTAAATTTTTTATCATCACAATACCACCAGTAAAATCAATTACTTCGCATCTGAAATTTATAACACGGTCACAATGAAAATTTATGCAGCTACGTACCGTTCTTTCATTACATTCCAGGTCGTCGCTCAACACTATCCACCCTGATCCTCGAACGCAGGATGGGTTCTCATTATTTAGCGCCAGTGGCGCAATATCGGATAGCTTTGTAGGTAAAAATCATTTAACGCTCGCTTGACTCTATCCCCTGGCTGTGTAAACAATACCAGGCGATTCGCACTGCTGATAAAGGCTAGAGGATTCCTAGCGAGGTTTTATTGCAGGTTCGGCAGCCAGTTGATCATCGGTCACAAACGACCTGCCTTTTTGAACGTTACCTCGCTTTTAGATCTAGATCACTAGACTGCCGATTTTTCTGCAAAATACAAATTTTTTAAGTCAGTTGTAAAAAGCAAGAGACAGATGAGAATGTACATACAGTGAACCACGAAAGTATTTGAACGCACTTTAAAACAGTATAAATTTTTCATAATTGTACAAAACGACCTGATGTTTTGTAAACAATTAGAAGCATTCGTTTACTAAATGATCTGCAAAAAAGATTTTCCAAAAATTACAATTTACAAGGTTACATGCAAAAATAAAAACAAGCATTTTTTAAAACCTTTTCATTTGGGCCCTTAATGAAAATTTGGAATATATGCTTTAGGTCGTGTTAGTTATACACATGCTGAAAAATTCATCAAAATCGATTAACATACGTATTTTTAAAAATACAGACTATCTGTGTAGGCGCTTGGCGTTTTCTATCGCGAAATCTCTGTTTGAAGTGTATAGAATTTGTCACGCTACTAAAAGCTGTCAAAATCATTGAATATAGAACAACGTCCGTTTCCGTCAAGCAATAGTGTGATCGATATGTTAAAAATTGTAAAATGCAACTTTTAGTATTTTTTCTACAATTCCGATCAATTGCAATTTTTGAAAAAATGTCTTTTCACATCCTGTAGCAAACTAATTAGTCTAGCTTCCCAAAAAAAGTTCAAATCGTATAGTACAATATCAAAAAAGTTATCGTCTTTTTAAGAGTGTCCGAATATTAGTGGGAATCATTGTATTTAGCTTCTCAAACTGTGTCATACAAAACCACAAAAGTAAACAATATTTGGACTGCGGATGTTTTGCAGTTATGACAAAATGAAGTAGGTAAAATTAACAATATTGATCCATCACTTTTATTTTATTAATGCCTGGCTAGAATTTTTCACAATTAATTGCAGACAATTTTTATTTTGCATGAAGATCCGCAGTCTAGCGATTACTCACTTTCGAAATATATTTCATTAATTAATTAATGGAGTATTATTGGGAATATTAGGAGTCACTGTTTACAGTAGTATCAATTATTTATTTGAATATTAGTTGGCTATTATTAACAGCACTATTGTACCGGCATAGTTAACGCGCATTTAAACGAAAGTTAATTGCAAATAGAGGGGGTTACAAAATTGGTTTTCGGGGTATGTACAAATATAAGATTCGATCAAACAAACTATACACCTATAGAGAAATCTATCGGCATTTTTATTGCGATTTAAAAGGATTCCTTTTGCTATAAATTGCTCTCTTTCCGATATTGTGTTTACGCAAACGATATCACAAAGGAAAGACTAGAGATGACAGAAGATTATCCAATAAAAATGGATTAAGTACAGTCGGTGACGTCCCAAAGGCAATAAATGAAACGCACTTTCGAACTTCCATCAACGCTACCGAAAATCAATTTCAAAAGTCGTTATCAGTCCAATCCTAAACGGTTCTGACCAAAGGACAAAAAATACTGTTCGACACTTTAGCATGGACACTACCACAGACAAAGTTACAATTCGTGAGACGACGATCGAGTTATCGATGATTGGTTATTTTCCAGCCGTAGCTGTAGATACGTATATGTAGCTTGTATAGTCGTGATGGTGTTGGATTTACGTTGAAAAAGTCGCATTGAGAAATAAGAAAATAAAGGAACTGCAAACAATTTATGAGTAAACATCTAATTTTCTCGGACAAGTGCAATCATCTCTTGACCCACGGAAATTTTTTTTTTCATAACGGAGCATAAAATAAATCTATTGTTTTGTTATTTCTGTTTTACGGAGGTTTATGTAACAGTGAACCATTTATTGAGATTTTTCATTCTATTTCGCTTGAATAGCACTCCTTTTCCTCGGTTTGTGTAGGAATTTATTTTACCGACTATAAGACGTGAATTTTAGAAATACATAATGATTAAATTGTCTGTTTTACTCTCAATTAATTACTTTTTAATCTCTGCTATTTGTTATATCGTCTTCAATATATGTACAATAGCGTCATTTTGATTTACGAAGCGGCCATCTGCGCAATGTACTGAAATCCCAAAATGCCAATAAATCGATTAATTTCCTATAGACTGTCAATCATATCTGCTATTTAATATATAGAAGCATCGTTATGGTTGATGAATAGACGCCGTGGCGATTGTTCCAGAGAATGCCAAAATTCGAAACCCAACGAAATTCATCGATTTTTCGACGGGGAACAACGCAAGGTTATTGCTTAAAAGTATATTTCCCCTTCGTGAAAATCAATAGCCGTTTTATGTGTATTGCAATTTTTTGAAAAGATATAAAAATGGAAAAGTATTTCATATAAAATTTTCCTTTGCCAGGATAGGATAGGATAAATGTAACAAGTATACATTTTGTAGGAAAAATTGTTTGAAATAATTTTCGTTCGTTATTAGAACAAAACAATTATATGATATTTTTTGGAGCTTCAATAAATGAAAAGAGAATTTGAAGTTGAAAAGAGTTATTTGAATATTTCACATCTTTCTCAAAATGTAACAGTTTTTTAATAAATAATTGGTGAAAGTTTAAACGAAGTGCCGTGTCTATGCAAATTTTAAGAAATTGAAATCGTATAAAATGTTATTTTCAGTGGTAGTAGTCTTTGTAGATCTGAAATAAATAAAAGTTGTACTAAATTCTGTGGAATTTTATTTTCTAGCATTTTTCGAACATTTTTGGAAGCCATGAATGCATAAATGCTAAACTAATTCTTCTAGCCTTTTAAAAAGAGTTATTCTGATTTAAAGTGTGTGTGATCAGTTATGCTCCTAACTGTATATATTGTATATATATTATGATATATAATATATAATATAACTAATATAGTGCTGGAGTTGTTGGTGTATTATATGAGTCACTAGGCTGGAGTGCAAAGAGTTAAAATAATTAAAAGAGGAAATACAGGTTCGTTTAGCTTCTGTTCCTTACAGTTGACATGGACAAATTTTAATTTCGCATGAAGATCCGCAGTCTAGTGATCAGTCGTGAGAGTGACCGTAATTGTTCACGGTACTGTATCACATTCTTGCGATAATCAATCGCGTGACTGAACAAGCGGGAACAGTGTAACATCAGATGGCAGAGACTTCCGAGCGGCGTAGCACAGGGCGATTCTGTGTAATCCGAACGAGCAACGCAACGATCGCGTCGATAAAGGTCGTCGCACAGAGGCTGTTTGCTTCTGGTATCGCGACCGTCTAAATAAAAGCGCAAAAGCGAGGGAAACACAGCTGTGTCGGGCCTTTGTCCGGCGCGGATCACGATTCTGTACAGGTAGCCGCGATATACGGTGACCGAAAGTAGCAACTAGCCTGAAGCCAGGAGCTTGCATTGTGTCGAGAAAGCGACTACGGTTGTGTCCCTTTCCTCCTGTCGGCGACAGGAAGCTCCGGAACGAGAAGAGAATTATATGAAAACGTTGGAAGGCAAAGGGACGAGAAGAGAGAAGAGAGGGACGAGCAGAAAGACGGAAGAAAGAGAATCAAAGAGGAGAACGGAGACCGGCAGAAAAGAGTCGCGTGACTGTACCACTTCCGGCGAGCAGAAAACCCTCCAAGGTTAGACACCGTCGCGTACACTTGTCTCCCCGAGGAGGGAAAGCGAAGAAGCATTCATGAAACGTGAATGTGTGCGCAGACGGAAAGGGAAGTTCTTCTGGTCCATCAAGTCAAAATTACCGTGCTCTTGTATTGTGGTCGGAGGAGAACGACGACACGCAAGATAAGACTGGACTACGCGTTTGGATCCTTGACCTCCCAGCAAATTGTAGTCATTCAGTAGAATTGCACGGTTCTCGCTCCTCTCACTTCCCGTCTCGCCGCGGAAAGCTGCCGAATAATAGATACATGTGACTTGCAATATAAATTCGTTCGATTATTACCAATACAGCACTGTGAATATTTGTAAACTGTAAATAGGGGTGGGCGAGTACCCGAAAATTCGTGTTACCCGGGTACATACCCGGAATTGGGTAATTGAAATTCAAGAAAAAGAAAACTTATAATTGGACTGCGGATCTTTATGCAAAATAAAATTTTTATACATCAATTGCAAGCTATAAAAGCTAAGTAAAAATTTATTTTCCTCGTTAATGATTGTTATATGTTAAAAATAACATTATATGTTAAATATAATTAAACTCTATTAATCTTTTTCCTGTTTTGAATTACACCTACTCATTTTTGCCGTAAATGCATAAAATCCGCAGTCTACTTGTAATGCAATTTTTTAATCATATTCTGTACTGAATCGAAATTAATTTGCACAGAGCACTGAAAATTTTAAATATCTAATATTTTGCAGAACTAAACTAGCCTGTCTAATTTTACTTTTTTGTGGGAACTTCTTTAAGCTATGCTTATCCAGAAGATAACGAGCTTCAATTGAGAGAAAAGCAAGCACAGATAAAACTCGTGGGGACAGCCTGTTCCGGAGTGGCATCTCGTTTGAGAAGTTTGAAAGTTTAACGAACAGACTTTCTTTTTTCGTTCATGTATCAAAAACAGTCTTTAAACTTGTCTTACGTTAAACACTGTGTTTATATTTAAGCTTCCGTGGCTCACTGCAGACTTTCTTAAGGAGTTCCGGCAATACTTACGTAAAGTTCATCTTATCCCTCTGACGGAGCAAAAAAGGCAACTTGAAAAAATAAAGAAAATCTCTTCTTCTTAAAATTTTTTTATACGCTTTTACGAACTTAAACAAGTCTTTTGTGAAAGATTCAATAACTTGAATTTTAGAATTCGCCGTATTAATAAATCTGTAAATAAGTTTTGTTTGTTTCAATTTTATAACAGAAGAAATTTTGAACTAATCGCTTAAAATTTTGGGGGAAAATATTATTAATCATTTAACTGGATTCGGTATTTTATGGAGAACCAGGAAAAAAATTATTTTCTCCTTTTTGGTGCATTTTAATATAAGCGTGGTTTTTAGAAAGCTTTTTTATATATTAATTTATAGTCTTAAAATGAGAATTTGTACAAATATGTTAAATACAGAAGGTTTCAAATAATTTATACATTTTGGTTGGCTACATAAGTGTTGATCTGACGACACAGGTTGGGGCCCCTGAAACGCTTGTTTCCCCCACCGTTCCCCATCTCCGTTCCCCACCAGTGTCGCCAGATCGAAAAAATCAAGGGGAACACAATTTATCCCCTCTCTGATGACCAGAGTAATATGTGATATGTTGCGCGACCAGTCTACGGTCTTAGTGGGGGACGTTGGAATGTGCTCATGGTGGTGGAATGGAATAGTGGAAGGGGAAAACAAGGAGAGGAAAATTTCTCCCTGACAACGGCGCTTACTGGAGGGGAGCACTGGGCGCTACGGTGGGGACGGTTTTGCCTGAATCGAGGCAAATCTCGGCCTAAGACGTTGCGTGTTCACTCCGGAAGTGGTAAGCAAAATGCAGGGGTATGAAGCGTGCATTTCGTACCGCTAAATATACAAGATATATAAATATATCTTAATATCAGGTCGTTAAGTACGAAACTTGAGTTTTATTTGTCAAGTTTCGTACTTAACGACCTGACATTTTGTCCAGGAGTGTATACCGCTAGGGAGCCATAAGATGTAAAAAAGGATTTGTACTTAGAGTAACGCGAGATTCAGTCATTGCGGAAAGTTCTTATCGTCCGAGTAAGTAGCCGGAATTTTCGCATCTATATGTATGCGAGAATTATGCCGCGGGTGCATTATCGAAAGCAAATTTGCTAAGAAGTTAAACGACTCGTTCAAGTTTCAAACTTCCATTCCACGGCTGTATAAAGAACGATATCCGCTTCAAGAGTCAAGATCGGTTCGTGAATGATCGATCTCGTAAAAGAGAAGGTACGTAACTCTGGTTTCTCACGTGCGGGCTTGAGCACGTTCGCGACCAAATCCAAAGGCTTCTTTGAGGGACAGTAAAACTTCTCGAGTAACTTCGTACCTCCGAACGTGCGCCCTGCTCTTTCATGTATGTTCACCAACCAAGTCAGAATACCTCACCGGCTTTGGACGAAGTGAATCTCAAGTGACGTCGACCTAATTGTGCAGGATCGTACGTGTACGTACAACGCACCGAGAAAATAATCAGCCGTCAAAGACAAACAGCGAAAAAAGAAAGATCCACTCCGAAACAGTACATATAGTGGCGGACAAAAGAAAGTTTAAAGTTCGAATTTCTGTATTATGAGTATTGCCGACTTCGACACTAGATGGCTTCTCAAATGTTGATAATGAGGTAACCTCGCCTGTTTTTGCACAATTAACGATACCTTTTGTTCGACACGTGCAGCGGACAAAAGTGAGTTTAAAGTTCCCGGTACATACATCCCACCCTGTACATACGATTTGTGAGGCTTTAATTTAATAATTCAAATAAGTACAGCAAGACCTTTCGGAGAAAAATCGTATACCTTATCCTGAAATTTGTTGGTTGTTTTAGGAGAACGACACGATACGCTTCCGCGTCACGCTGGAAGACGAAGTACCCGCGGGTCAACAGCCGAATATCGTTGGTGTCGATGCATTCGTGATCGTTCTCGACGAGAACGACAATCCCCCACGATTTCTGGGCGTGCCGTACGAAGCCGTAGCCGAAGAGGACCTTCCAGTTGGCACGACAATTCTTCCGGGTATTAGAGTAATGGATCCTGATCTGTTGGGCGACAACATAGATCTAACCTGTGTTCCTCAGCCACAGGTGAGTCATTAATACTCATTACTCGACTAATATCGCATGGAAATGTATTACACCTAACAGATGGAACTTCTCCTTACTCCCTATACATATATTATCATCTGTAGAGAATTTTACTACTAGCTCTATTTCTCTAAAATTGGTCACACACCATGCTGCATTGTGGGTCGTTTCTATAAAGTAGGTGGAATATTGCTTCGAAATTATAATTGTACACTAACATGTCAATATTTTTATTTTTTACATTATAAACTCCAAATATACATACATTTAGACGATGCGATTCTAATATGGTCATTCCGATGGTATCATCAGAGTCGCCAGATGAGATGAGGGAGCACGAATCGAGGGGAAAAGGTTACCCTCTCTCTGCCAGTACGGGATTAGTCACGTGACCGGGCCGTGGCGGAAGCGTAAGGAATAGCGTCGTAGAAGGGGAGGGTAATGGCATGGTTGGGGCCCCTTAAACGCTTGCTTCCCCCACCAACGTCCGTTCGGTGGAAATAAAAAGAGTGGGAGACTAGAAAATCAGTGGGGGTCGCGCAGCGACGGCGCGGAAAAAGTTCCCCGGCTCTCCGTCCTAATTCCTATTTAATAAGTTATTAAATATTAATAATAACACAGATAGGGTAAACTGTACTATTCTTATTTATATTTCAAAGCAACGTTGTAAGTTTTCATAACAGAGTTCCACATATGACTGTTAGCAAATGTGCCAATGACTGTACTATTTGTCTTACGATCGTTATTCACTGAATATATTTTATAATAACAGATTTATGACTCGTAAAACTGTTTGATTCTGCCGAAAAATCTCTATTAGCTTATAATAATAGAAAGTTAAGTTTAAACATTTCAAAAAAAGATAAAAAGATTTTTACTACGATTTTGGCTTAGCCAATCATTGTACAGTTTACTCTATTCGTCTATTTTTCAAAAACAATGATTTTGTCGAAAAACTAAGCGTTAAGCAAGAAATTCCTTTTTTCAACGTGTTTATGTTGAAATCAAAATTCGACCGCTTGTGCCGTGATTTCGAAGATACGCGGTACAGGGTTGTATGTTCTCAGTGTGAAATTGCAATTCCAAAGACACTAGCGGACTTGGCAACTCGCTCGCCATAGAAAATTCAAGCGATTCCGAGATGAATCCTCCGCTGCGGCAGTTTATATTATCGTATTCATACATTACGCAAGACACTACTAGGGAGAATATGCAGCACGTTGAATTAGATAGTCGAACGCCCCGAGATTAATTTCGTAGACGATACTCGCGAGTGATTCCGAATTCATCCCGCAACATCAATTAATCATTCTCCATAGACGAAGTCAAAAGCGTACGCGAAAGAAAGAAGTCGGCAGCGACGTTCTCCATTTATTTATCATTTAAGAACAGACAAGCTGCTACAAAAAATCCAGCGCGCTCTTCTATGAATGTTAAATCGAAAGTACAGACGAGAAGATATTCTTTGCAAAATGTTGACATTTAATAAAACCGTCTGTGAGGCTGTCTAGATTCTCATTTCGATTGTTAGTGAAGCCCGGTTGGGAAATACGGATGATTTAATGAAATCCGGCGAATTATGAAGGAGTTCGGTACTGTGTTGGACGTCCTAAACAAAGATTTACATTTTATCCTGGCCATACGTTTGCGAGCAGCACACGGAGGATATTCTTGCATCTTTTATCTCGAGCTGCGCCATGAATCCAGGGTAATAGACCTTTCTGCTGTAAGTTTCAGTCACACGGTTCCACTCAGAAGAAGCTGATGTATAAAATAGTATCTACCCATTTCCACCCGGATTAATATTTGACTATTTGCAATAGAAGATACTACAAAGGAAATTAATCGATACTGTACCGACGTTGCTTCCAATTAGGTTTCAATACCTTCCCTTGAGCCTTTAACATCTCTTAAATCATACTTGGCGTTAGGTTTTGTCGGTTTTTGAAAACCGGTTTTGAAAACTTTCTTGCAGAGTGAAAATATTTAGATAAAAATTCCATCGTGTTATTATTATTTATGGCCAAAATATTAGGTTGGTAAGAAAGTTCGTAGCGTTTTCAAATCAAGAATCGAAGATAAAATTAAGGTATTTATGACAAAAAGTAATAGAACAGAATGGAGAATATGTTATTGAATAAATCTATGAATAAATATCTGAATTTTAGCTTTCAATTTTCATTTACAAACGCTACGAACTTTCGTTCCAACCCAATAGATCCGTTCGATCGAAATTGAAACAAATAGAATCCTTATTTCCTTATTTCAAGTCAAAGCAGTTGCAAAATAATTTCATCATCTACATATTCGTACACACACCTACGTCGATTTAATGCTCACGTTTGATCTTTGTAATCACTCTAGAAACTCATGTACTTATAATGAGTCTAATTAATTACGACAAAATAATTAGACTTGAAATAGTAACTTAAGAAGCGTAACAATAACTTTGACGGTATGCCTTATAATTAGTTCGTCATTATAAGCAATACCGTTAAATAGCTACCTACAATAATAGTTAACGCGAGACATTATCGAAATAATTTTCAATACGTTCCTACTAAATGCCCGAAGGCTAGAAATATTTAATTCAACTGTAAAACATATTATACCTTATCAAATTATGTTCGATCAAAATTATTCATCTGTCACATTTGCAATAGCTCACCTTATTATGAATAATGATAAAATAAATGTGATCCTAAAATACCTCATACAGTTATACATATTATTATTGGACTACGAGCTTTATGCGTTTATAACAAAATTGATCAAATCAAAATCAAATTCCAAATATATTAAAATCATTTAAAGAATTTAAAAATACTCTTGTAATATTTCCAACTCACTAAAATTATTAAGGGAAGAAATAAACGTATATGTAGTTCCAGTATTTTGTAATTATTTAATAATGTCGTAACACAGTAAAAGTATTGGAAAATGTTTTTGATAAAATTTTAGTTTAAAATAGAAGCTTTTCATTCACGCGTCGAAGGGATTTCATCAAAAATTTAAAATTTTACATTGAGGAAATAAATTTTAGATAGTTCGTTAAAGTAAAAGTTGTTTCGAAATTTGTATTTTCAGTAATTATTTAAGAATTAATTTGTCTGCTTATTACATTAAACACGGTAATTTTGACTCTTCACTACAACGCCTAATAAAGAATACTACAAAATTCTATAAGTTTCAAAAAGCGTTAGGGTCGTTGGACGGTCAAGCATTGTTCGCCATTTCGTTATGTAAAGAAAGGAGATGTTAAAGTTCACCATCGCAAAGCCGCCGAGCCATTAGTTAAAGAGTTTTACAGTTTTATTGGTCGTCCAACGGCTCCCTGAATTTATCGAGCGGATATGACGTAGATGGTACGCGTTGTACCCGCTAATATTCCAGCAGCACCTTTCCGGTTTCCCCGCAGAACTTCTACGGGTACATAATATTCCTCGTGCCATGGTGATAAACGTATCGGAATATTTTTTGGAAAAAAGTGTCCAATACGGTGATCATTTTTCTTACGATTTGATCGCTTAAAACCTGCGCAACGGATGTTCAGTTACCGACCCCGGAAGGCGATATAAATGGTTTACGCTGCGTTTGTACCGTAAATCGCTGTGATATTGAACGCCCCGTAAACACGGAGCCTGAGTCAGATGAGGGGAGGGAGCAAGAATTAAGGGGAGAACCCTCTCTCAGCTCGGATTAATCATGTGACCGGGCGAAAACGCGGGTAATAGCGCCGTAGAGGGGGAAGGTAGAGTGGGGACACAAGTCTTAATCTGGCGACTCAAATAATTTATCATTTAAATTTATTTATTCCAATAAAATAACAGATCATTCCATCACGAATTTGGGTTTGGTCTAATTACTAACACTAAACCTACCACGAGTCAAAATAACCGGTTCCAGATTTTTTATTTTACAATTATTGAAATAATAAAAATGATTTCATAAGGAATGGTTGTATAGATATCTTTAGTAGAGCACGTATTACAATAGGCCCCGCACAAAATCTAAAAAAAATCAATCCTGTCATTTTTATAAGGGAACATGTAACAGTTATCTTTAAGGTTCGGTAGGTTTAGTGTTAACGTTTAGAATGTGAGAGTGTGTCAATGGTTGCATGTAAAATTAGTTTCGCTTTAAACATTCCGTCAAAAATTGTGTGTTAGGTATTTGTATTTATCTCGACAATTATTATCTCGTACGAAATAAGATATATTATTTCGATTTTAATAGTTATTTTTGAAATATTCTGTTTAAATAATATCTATATCTAAATCAAAGATAACTATAGGCAATACTGTGCACAGTTTCCATAATATAGAGCGATTCTAAACAAATCTATTGGGTTGCAGCGATTACGTTAAGCGACGATGACCGATTCACGATATACATATGTACATCAACTAATGAAATTCTCCTGTATATTGTAGAACCGAGTTTAGTCGCGTAACTGGATAGTACATTTATTTAGTGTGTGTATATGTAGGAATGCGTCGGTAGTTATTTCTGGACAGAAAGGACCACATGCGAAATACCTACAAAATTACCCACGCCCGATTTGCTTTAAACTTTGCACATTACCAGCTACGCTACCTATGAATTCAACATCGTTTCCACGTAAAGTCCTTTTTATTGGATCCCGAGGTCGAGAGAAATAGAGGAAGAGAGGAACCTAGCAAATCGATTAACCTTTGATTAAAAATGGTAATCGTGTAGCAACTTGCTCCAAAAAATCAAACTCACCAATAATTAATTACGGACAAGACCAAGGAGAATTACGAAGGACAAGAAATTAAATTTTTTCGGCTGCACAAAATATTATACAGGGTGTCCCAAAAATGTTGTATAATACCTTCTTGAAAGGGGTGATTCCTGAGGTCATTTGAAGAAACTTTTTCCTTTGCGGAAATATTTTCCGCGGCTTCATTGAGGAGTTATTAACGAATGATACACGGATGAATAATACGTATACGAATACGGATGAATAACCAATGAATTTGTCTGCTGTAGCCACGATCTGATCGGTCCGTGTTTTTAGTTAATAACAGCCCAACAAAGCCGCGGAGAACATTTCCGCAAAGGAAAAAGTTACTTCAAATGA
>CM052243.1:5465696-5538513 GCA_028455795.1 Lasioglossum marginatum
AGAGGAGTACCTCTTTGTAAATAATTACCCCGATATTAGATATTGTATAGTCTAATAAAATTAATAGCGGATAAGTTGTTCTTTTGTTTCTATTGCACCTTTAAGGTGATTCATTATGCTATTGATTAATTTGTTGGAAAATCATTCTCAAATGTTTATAATTACGGCATAAAAATGTAATTAGCATATCTGAATTTTTTGTAGGAACTCCCAGTTTAACTGCAACAACTACTTTATTAATAGATGTTGTAAATAGTAATGACAAGCCTCCATACTTCACACCAGAGACACAGCGTGCTGAGGTTACAGAAGACACGCCTATCGGCACTGTTTTTACATCACTAAAAGCTACAGACCCTGATAGTGCTAATTTGGAAGCATTAAACTTTGCCATTTCGGAACCTATCACAGCCATTGACAGAAACGGGCAGAAGGTCAACGACAGTAAATCTTTCAAGGTATAGCAATAAACGCAAAGTTGACATCCCCACCATCGATCCGGCCTATGTAGATCCCTCTTCATCCCTTCCCCTTAGCAGAAAAAAATCGGTCCCGATACTTACCAGGTAGACCATGTATGTGTAGAAAAAGGGGATCTGTTCATGTCGTGTGTAACAAGTGCCATCGTAAACTGTTTCCATAGAAAATGTTCATGTTTCAGGACTTTTTTGCAGTCGATCGTGCAACCGGTCAAGTGTCAGTCGTCAGACCTCTAGACCGTGATGTTGCAGCAACAGTAAGCATCACTATAGTTGTTAGTGACACAACAGCGCCCACATTACAACAAGGAAGAGGTATAAACTTATAAATGTATATGTACAATGAACAATTTAGGAAAATTTTGTTTGCTTTTATCAATTAATTTACTTGATTGCCGATTATATTAGTTTTCAACTATCGTACTTTGTTACTTTAGAGCGCAAAAAGTAGGTGTACGAAAGCATCAAATATGATCTCGCGATTATAAGTTGCTTGTTTGTTTAACGACAGAAAAATTGATCTGAGATTCAGTTTTAATAAAATTTTCATTACATTCGATTTGATACATTTGCTTATGGTATAACTGTACGGAATTTATTGATTTATTCAAATAAAACAATTCGTACGACGCCATGCAATATTGTTTGTACTTGAAAGTTCCTTCAAATGTTGAACAGGTACCCTAATAGTTACGATTATTGACGTGAATCACATGGCTCCAGAATTTTTGAAACCATGGACAAGAGAAAATCCACGGTATTTAATAGAAATGCAAGAGGAACAACCAACAGGAGCGGTTGTAGGAGCGTTCACAGCAGTAGATGCAGACAGCAACATAGCAGGATACGCTATAGACCCTCCGAGTCCTTATTTCAACATAGATAATGTCACAGGTTTGTCATATAATTAATAACAAAGGTAGGCGATATTCTTAGCTGCATAAAAGACTTTAGTTAACATTTTTTCCATGTTCGCGAGTCCTTCTGGATTTATAAATATCTGACTAAATATGACATACATCGCAGGAATCGTGCGGACCAGCCAAGTAATAGATTACGAAGAAACAAAACAGCTGGAATTTCAAGTAATTGCTTATGACTCCGGTGTGCCTCAGCTAACTGCGTTAGCAAAAGTTACAGTCATCATAATAAACGTGAACGACCAAGATCCTAAATTTGAAAAGGAATTATACAATGCCTCTGTAAAAGAAAATTCGCCAGCAGGGACACACGTTACTGTTGTAAAAGCGACAGACGGAGATGAGGGACTATTCGGAGAAGTCAGTTACAGTCTCATTGGCGAACATGCTGCAGATTTTAATATAGGTAAACTAATTTCGTACGAGATTAAATAATTACTAAATAATTTGTTTTGTCAAAGTAATTTCGGACTCGGAAATATTTATAATTTTATTAATCATCTCGTATTATGTATTATTAACTATTACTTTTCATTAGTTCGTTAAATTGCTTGCAAAGACAACGTTGAATTGACAGTGATTACATCAAATTGTTCTGAAACGTTTTACATTTCAATTTATAAAGCAAAATCAGTATGCAATTTTATTATACAGTGTGGGCCGGAAATCGTAGTATAGTCGGGCAGGGGGTAATTCTACATAAAAAATAATTTGATATAACATTTTTTTAAGGTTCATTTTCGTGAAAACAGAGTTCGAAAATGCAGCGAATACACATGCTATTGCATAGTGCATAGGAATCGTCTGACGCGTCTGACCATAATCAACCAATTCTACTTTCTGAAAAACATGTTATTCCTTTTTTTCGATTTATTTCTACATGTAGAATCACCCTCCGCCCAGTTGTACTACGATTTCCGGCCCACCCTATATATCGTCACAATATATAGTTAGTTCTTTTAAACATTAGCTTATACGTATTGTCAGGCCATGAAACTGGAGAAATTACTGTTGGTGGTGCGGCTGTTCTTGACAGAGAAATAACACCCGAAGTCACGATAACTGTAATGGCAAGCGACGGCGCTCATGTTAACTCTCGTCGGAGTACAACTGTTCCAGTGCTCGTAAAGCTTATCGACGTCAATGACAATCGACCAATATTCTCACAACATAGTTACATAACTTCTGTAGCTGAAAATTTGTCTGTCAATCCACCTGCGCCAATTTTACAAGTCAGTGAATTTGTTCAAATCTGTTTTAATACTTTTCAACACTTTTATCTAGCTTTTCCATTTTACTTCAAAATGTGGCCTCTCAATGACTAACATATAATATCCATGCCATTAGGTGAGAGCAGTAGACCACGATGAAGGAATTAATGGAGAAGTTTGGTATACTATAACCAGCGGTAACGAGAACGAATCGTTTTCACTAAATCGCGAAACAGGTATTTTGTATCCTGGAGCAGCTCTTCTTGGTAGAGCTGGCTCTTACAGGATCAAAGTAGAAGCTAGAGATGGTGCTGGTAGCGGTCCTCATTCAGACGAATGTAACGTTGATATACGAGTAACCCCAGTAAATCAACACAAGCCGCAATTTGTTTTACCAGAATTAACAAATGCTACTGTTGAAGTTCCCGAGGTAAGTACCACAATTCTACAATCTTTAGACGAGTAGCGCTCATTTTAAGCGCTTTAATTAAAACATTAAAATTAAGAACGCCAACGCAACTTTATACAAACATAAAAAAAATTCGTAAAAAAGTTGTACAGTATGTGTGATTCATCTGGAAAGTATAAATATCTCGAAAATTTACAGTCAGCTCATTTATAGAGAGCATCTCAGTAACTGTAGTTTTTCATCCCAAATTAATTGATTTTTTTAGAATGCTGGTGTGCCAAATTACTTGATCCTTACGGTAAAAGCGATTGATAGAGATCCTGGTGAGAATGGGCACGTAAGCTATCATCTGAAAGTTGGAAATCGTAATACTCAAGAGACAGAGGAGTTCTCAATAGATCAAGACACTGGTGAATTGAGATCGAAGATTATTCTGGATCGTGAAGCAAAAAGCAAATTTGAGGTAAAGTAAATTAATAACATTACAAATACTTTCATATGATCAAACAAGATTTAACATTCTTCCATTAGTGCTTTAAGCGCTTTAAGAAACTCAATTTTCGTGAATGTGACTTCTGTTATTTCAATTTTGAAAATCTGCTATACAGGGTGGGCCGGAAATCGTAGTACAGTTAGGCAGGGGGTGATTCTACATAAAAGAGTAAGAAAAAAATTCGGTATAACATTTTTTTATCCGAAGCTTCATTTTCAAGTAAATCGAGTTTCACGCGAACCTGGCGGAACTTTAAACTCGATTTTCTCGAAAACGAGCTGCCACACAAAAAAATGTTATTCCTTTTTTTCGATTTATTCTTACATGTAGAATCATCCTCTGCCCAGTTGTACTACGATCTCCGGCCCACCCTGTATAATTACGAACTTATTTTAATTTTACCTTAGTTGGTAGGATGACATTTTAACAAATATAATCCAAACACGATCAGAGACCCAACGATACCAACTAAGGCTTAAATCCAGTTTCTATTATGCATATGCATTGATACTCTAGTTCAATTCAATTTCAGCTTGTTCTGGTAGCTACTGACCATGGTACACCTACAGCATACGAAAGTCTACGGCTCCTTACTGTGCAATTAGTCGACACAAATGATAATGCCCCGCAATTTGAGGGTGAATATCATTATCAGTTATCAGAAAATCGTCCAAAGGAATACTTTGTAGGACAGGTGACTGCGGAAGACAGAGATGAAGGCACGCATGCAAAAGTTTACTACTACATCGTGGCTGGTAAGTAGCATCAGTTTGAATAAATGTAACACTATTTTATATACAACTTTTTGTGAAATACAACAGTTAACTTTGGTTGATGTTGTATTATTATTATAAAATAAAGAGAGATAATACAAATATTTTACAGGAAACGAAGATTATGCTTTCTATATAGACAAAACAGATGGCAGTATTTACGCGAATAAATCATTCGATCGTGAAACACGAGATACATATGTTTTATCGATCCTGGCTTCCAACGATCCTGATATTTACATAAATCCGATAGATGCAGGGCGTCCAACGACTCAAATCACTGATCATGGACACGTTAATGTAATTATAACCATTCTAGACGAAAATGATAATCCACCGATTTTTGAGCGTAACGACTACTACGCTGGTGTTAATTCGATGGCAAATGTGAACGATTTCGTAACGAAAGTAACTGCATCTGATTTAGACGTTGGTGACAATGGAACACTCCATTATTACGTTGCCAGCGCTAATCTATATAAGTATGGATCAGTGAAACCTAGTGGTTCTATAGTTCCAAGTCCTTTCAATGTAACTCAGGATGGTAAACTTGTAACAAGTGGATATATGGCTGAATATAATCAGGATAGATTTATTGTTGAAGTAATAGCAAAAGAGACTGCTATTCCAGAAAGATATGCAATGACCAGAGTACATGTAAGTATTTTATTTGTTAAATTATAATTAAATCGTATTTATATGTAGGTGAGGTCTTAATCCAATTGCTTATTTCAAATATGTGTAGATTTATAAAACAAAAATTATTTTTATTATTTATAAAATGATTATTCTATCGTTTTATTACTATTGTGTTCTTTAAAAAATTTATTATAATTTCCTGTTCCTTGGTTCCATGATCTTTTCTATAAATGAATGTTCATCTTTTTTGCTATCTTTTAAAATTCCCATGATATATTTTTCATGCATCTATTTTACTTAACTTTATTTCATTTTTATTACGTGCTTTTAATATGAATCTACTTTTCTCTGTTATAAAGGTTTGGGTATTTGAGCCTTCTCAATTAATAAAAGTTATCTTATCACGGCCTCCAGAAGAAGTGAATCGCGAACGTGATGAAATTGTATCAGAATTATCAAATGCAACGCAGAGCAGAGTTGTCGTTGATGAAATTCGATATCATGTGGATGCGTCCGGACACATTCGCCGAGAATGGTAAAAGAATAATTTTTTTTAACGTCTTTAAAGATTTTTGTGACATGCGTATCTTAATAGTTCTTTGTAAAAAAATGAAAAACGTATTAAATAATACATTTAAATAATAGCTTCTCTTTGAAATGAGTAAAGAAAAATTATAAAAAAATTTTTCAAACGACCAAATCAGCACACTATTAACTTAATATCGTCTAATGCAATTTTATTCTATCTTTTACCATCTTAAAATTATAGTGTGGCTTAGTTGTGTTAAGCATCCTACGTATTACAATACTAAAATGGAAGTAGTTAATAATAGTAAAAGATGCATAAAGGTATAATGAAATACAAGAAAATTATTATTAATGCATGAATAAATGTCGTGCAAACCAGTGTATGACCTGGAAATTCCACGTATTGCGCAATGTCTAGACGCGGATTAAAATATTACAAATTTGTGAAGCATTTAAATATGTTGTATATACAGGTGTGATATGTATCTACATGTTGTGGAACCCAAAACCCAAACCATTGCTCCAATTCCACAAGTACTTAAAGTCATTGATGCGAAATATGACTTTTTGAAAGACTATTATACAGGGTTTGCAATTGAAAATGTTGTGGTAAGTATTTTGTAGTGTTTAATATGTAGATAGATTAAATTAAGGGAAACAATAATATTTTTATTATTACAATTGATATTATTTTCAGCCTGCGTATGCTGGAATACAAGAAGAACCCTTCGATCCTGCACTAGCAGCTTTGATAGCTCTATTAGTAGTTCTACTAGTTGGTGCTGTTACAGTAACAGTTGTTTGTTGCTGTTTACGCCATTGGTAAATTTTGAAAAAGTTACTTAATGATTATGTGTACCTTAAACTGTGCAATGTATAATATAAAATATCCTTGCGTGATATTTCAGGGTGATTACTGTGCCAAGTGATATAAGAAAAAAAGATGGCTTAATAAAAAAACAAATTATTGATGAATTAAACACCACAGAAAATCCATTGTGGATTGAACAGTAAGTTACTACTTACTTCCCAAGAAAAAATTATATGATGAATAGAATATTCAGTACTACATATTTGCCTTTCTAGGAAACTTAAACCATATGAGGAACAAGAGTTAACAATGCAAGTGTTTAGTGAACCTGAAAGTGGTCTTGTTACGGAGAGACGTGGAAGTGGTGTCAGTATTGGTATGGGTGATACATCTCAGGATAATACTTATGCTACTATACAGCGTCCACTGCCTACCAGTAGGCACTGTCCAACAACACCTGATTATACAACGCTTCCAGGAAATCACAATGTATGTATATAAATACATGAACTGATATCTGCCCATAATATAATTCAACTCATGCATATTTATAATAATTAATTATAGAGCTTCTTCTAGAAATATTAGACTGCATTATTTAAACTTGAATGGGAATTTTCATACATTCAAAACAAAAATCATTACATAGGGTGATCGACTACAGGTGGGAGAAAATTTAAGGGGAAGTTCTCCATGACAATATAAGACGAAAATGAAGAATAAAATTTCGGCTTCATCCTTTAGTTATTAATAATTTAAAATCTGCTTAAAATATGTAAATAAGTACTCTAAACACTGTTATAGTTTCATCTGATATTAAAAAACAAGTAATAGTTGTTTGAAACACTTTTCTTGTAATGTAATTGTATTCGTAGTCTATATGTAGCTTAAAACATTGCTCGTTACATTGTAGCTTTATGAATCTGCAATGGGTTTCCAAGGATCAACCTTCCAGCCATCTTCGAATGCAATACCACAACTTACACTCGATCGCGATGGCCAACCCCAGTTCGTTTCAGGACTAGTATAAGTTAAGTTCTCCGCCAAGTCCATTTTTTAATGAATGTATAACTTCATCCACATATGTTGTACATCTTCATTCCCGACTCTATCTGTAGCACGCGCCTTTGAATGAAAAGACACTCGCATGCACACACCTTCTTGACAATAAGCGGATAATATTGTTAGGTTTGTCTGCGAGTAGACGCGTGTATAAGATGAGCGAGAATTTTCCGAATTAACTAGAGAAGCCTCTGACCATTTGTTAATTCAGTTTGAATCCAACAGCGAAGAATATTAAACGAAGCGTAACGACGAATGACAGTCAATATTATTGGAATAAATATTCCCCCTGTAGCTGGTGTGTGCATGTATATATGTGTGCGTTGCCAACCTGTGGTCCCATCTAATTAATTAATCGTTAGATTCATCACTAGAAAAATCAAAAACGCTAGATGATAGACACTGTGAAATAGCTTAAACGACCGAAGCTTGGCACGACAGATATATGTATATAAGTGAATGTTTAGACTCCGTCCAGCGCAGTTTTTTCATTACTTCCTCACTAGTTTAATATTTATACACCTTGCGTACGTTTTACATGTGGAAAAATGGGAGAACGTACTTATAGTGTCATTACTCTGTACTCTGTACACGTGTACGCTAACAAGAGAATGCCTGTAGGTAACTTGTAGGTATCAAACAAGCTCATACTCTTAAAGCAGCGTTTGAAATTGTTTTAAAAATAACATATTCCTGCCAGAACTGTTCATAAAAATCTTCCATAAGAATTTCTGTTACAATTCTGACAAATTTTATTAAAAAATATGAAGAGCTATATTGTTCTCTTGACAATGTCATTCTTCGTCAGAGCAGAATACTTCATCCCTAGAAAATGACTTTGTTTTGATTTTATTCAACTTTATGATTAACTGTTACGAATATATGTTGTATTATAAAAGTTCCAGTGTCAAATTATTTATATTGTAAAATCACTAACATTCTGTTACTATTATATGTCGTGATATAGCTAACTATAACACCTGTTACGAGTAAAATTTCTAGTTGAGGATTTGATCGTTGAGAGAGCGAGATATTCGGGTTCCATTATATGAATTTAAATTTAAATTTGATTTTAAACAAATGTAATGAAAAGAAAAATGATTAATTTATTCATTGAGTATAGGTAACTTAAATCTAGGTAGTAATAATTGTTACTATAATAACATAAAGAATAATAATATTAAGAAGCAATTAGAGAAAAACATAAATAAATAAAATATGAGAAAAATATTTTAAAAATTGGTAAAAAATTGATTATATTGGCAAAAAAAATAAAGTTAATAGATATCAGTATATGATATTTATAAAAAAATTAATACTAAATTCATTAAAAATAAGATAGATAAATCGAAATTTATCAACAAAGCTGAATGGAAATTCGTAACAAATCAGGAGCAAACTGCTTACTGGATAGTAAATTACATCTTCTTTAAATTTCATTCTGCTCTGAAAGAAATATTCGAGGATCAAAATAGACTAATTCTTGAGACATATTTCAATCTCTGCCTTGAAGATACTCACACTAAGAAAAAATTCGAAACGAAATATCAGCATATATCATACGTTCGCGTGTAAATGTTATTTACAATATTATTCGTTAGATATTTATTTAAGTTAGAGTTGAAGAACTGATTTTTATCCGATAAAACTGTGATTTGATTACGCCCGCGTATGTATGTGATTGTTGACTTGCATTTGGGGTTTTGTACAAGATGTTAGCGATGGGCGGATATAGTCATATCATAGCTAGTTAAAATGGAATCGTTTGCATTCAGTTTTCATGTTGTGTGGGAATATAAGCACATTCTTTACAAGGGCCACTTCATTTCTCATCACCTAAACCGTCCTCAACGAAGTATGCACATTGGGGTCTAAAAAATTGACTGCAAACGGTTCTGGTCATAATATATCATGTACCCGAAGAAAAACAATAACTTAACTATGATCATGTTATGTCTATGAACATTTAATGTAAAACTAATATCAGTATCACAACATTATTAGGTGGTTATGAATATTCCAGTCCTTAAAAATATCTGTTTATTGATTATAAATTTATTGTATCATATTTTATGTAAATCATCGAAGAAAAGTATTCATACATCAACATACGTCACATCTAACATCATGTGGAAATAAATATTCAATTCTGTGTATTTATTTAGTTTCTTCTGTAGGAACGGATCTACCTTTTCCTGAAGTGCTCTCTTTTATCTTAGCATTAAAATCACTGTTGATCACTTTTGATTTTGGTGCATAATTAAAAGTCTGAATTACCGAATTATCCTGTTCTGTCCATAATTTATGACCCTTTTTTGTTGGATACTTTTTCACACTTAAACAAACTAGACATGTCCACTTCACACCTTTTACAGGCTTTGATATCAATCGTACTTTAGCTGTTTCGCCAGGTATAAGTGGAGACTGGCAGCATTTGCAAATTGTCTTCTTAATATCAGATTCTCTAAAAAGTTGTAATTATAAAATATTTATTTTATCGATAAGAGAGATTCTCTCATGTAAAGAATTTGATAATGTATAATATGAATGCTTGTTTACACGGAAATATTTTTAAGAAGATGATGAATTACACTCACATTCGCAATACAGATTTTTTTGCACACCCTACCATCATATTTCCATAGCATGATGCTGCTACTCTATTTTTTAATGCCATTAAATAACTTGCCTGAAAAAGTTGTATTCTATAATTATGATAATAAAAAATAAAACAATTACATTCAAAATTACCTGATAAAGGTAATTCATCCTTTCAAATATATCTTTCCCTTGACATAGCTTTACATCTGAATCTATAATAGTGGAGAAATATAATGTTTTATAATAATATTTAGAAATGATATAGTTACACTAAAGTTAATTTAGAAGATAGAAGATAACTAAGGTCATAATAGTTGTTTACTGCACATCTTATATGTTGTTAGTGTAACATAGTAAGTATGGAATAGACAGCTATTATGGCTTTAGCTATCTTTTAAAAAATTGAAAATAATCGTTCTAGCCGTTGGCAAGTTCTTAATAATTTCAAGAAAATGATGGTTGATTTAACACTAACATATCTTTGATTTATAATATTGTATGTATTTGTAATATCACATATATTATAGACAGCTTTTTATTTCTGAATATATTCTTGATTATGAATTTCTGAAATATTCTTTCTTATGGATTTAATACCAGATTTGTTGTATGATAAAATTCTATTAATTCTTACTTTACCTAACTAAGCAACTCTTTTCCACTGAGAAGCAGATCAGTTTCAATATCTTCCTAAATATTTTTTTCCAAGAGCAATGTTTACCTTTGTTTACTAGCTTAGAAGTTGATTCCTAATTATGTTTGAAACGCCTACCTGGTAATATTTCTATACAGTATTTTTAACAATTGGCTATCATCTTTGCACATAATGTTTCATCGTTTGTAATATATTACTATTTGTCTATTATTTACTATAGCTAAATAACAATTTTTATGAATCATCTGGTTATTGATTCCATTATGATTCTCACTATCATAATAAAAAATTGTTTATTTACATTTTAATATGTGTATCTAAAATTGATCAAAGATTAAATTTTGAAAAACTAGCAAACGTACAAATATAAATCTTTATCATAATAAACTTTAAGTCTTAGATTAATTATTTTGTAGTGTGATTAAGATTATTATTTCTAAAAAAAGGTTTGTGAATAACATAGGACCATCCTTATTTGCATATTAATAATACAATAATAGCACAAAAATTAAATTTCTTTTATTTTTGTATATTTAGAATGTAAATACCCGTTATCTTTTACAGTATATGTAACAAATTGTAAAGTTAAAATGTTGGATTACAAACCCATAGTTGTGCGTTAATTTAATCACAAGTTTTCACCACTTCTTTATTATGCACTCCCGAATATTAGTATGTTAAAACCAGTAAATACTGTTGGAACAAGATTTTATATTTGACAAGTATAGGTTATATCTAGCATTCTTTCAATTATATTTATATATAGCAAAGAATAGGGGTACGGCGGGAAAATCAACTGGATTTAAATATTCTTATTACAAATCTATTCGTGATAATTTATAATGCGATTTTTATTAGTATTGGTTTTCGAAGTGTTTACATATAGTAAACCTTTACATTTACAATAAGAAATATACTACAGTTGCAGTTTCCATAAATATTCTATATTTTTAGATAACTCATACTCTAACACTTTAGCTTCATGATACTGAGACTTCTCAACAGACTATAGCACTTTACCCACAACCGTCATCTGGTAGATGATATAATCTTGGAACAATAAATTAAAAGTAATTTAAAGTATATTGCTTAGATTATATATACTTACTTATCCAAGATTACATCGTCTACCAGATGATGGATATGGGCAAAGTGCTATAATCTGTTGAGAAGTCGCAGCACCGCGAACCTATATAAAGTGTTGGCGAGGAAAGGGGAATCGTCACCGTATCTCATTCTATTACTCGTATTTTATTACTTGTTCATTTTTACTTCACTCTTATTAAATAGTGCTAACTCATTTTGTCAATTATAATCTAAAAAAAGTTAAATTTTAATGCAGATATTGATAATATGAAATCTGTATTTATTTCCTCACAACTAAATATTTACGAAATAATGCATAAATATACATACTTGTATACCTCGCTTTTATAACGCTATCCACCATTTTGAATTATCTTGTGACATGACTCGTGGGCACCAGATATTCCGCTATCTTGGAACACTGCGTCCTATTAAAAAATCAGATAAGAACACAGTAAGTTTTGAAAAAGGATTTCGCTGTTTAATTAAATAGTTCTGAGAATATGTGTTATTGCGGATTATCTATTACTTTAAATGCAATAAATCAATTATTGTACAATACAATTTCTACATAAAAATATTGTTTGTCATTACATCATATAATTATACTGGGTGCTTCTTTCTTTTGTACAGTAGGGTATGCATATCTTCCCTGGTTGTATTAATATTCTGTAGTCTTTGTAAAAATATTCTGTGTTCTCTGGGAGTAAAAACAGGACACTATTTATATTAATTCACGAGATATTTAGGAACATTGAATTCTATTTTATCTTCGATTTTATTGGTTGACAACCTGGTCGTATTTCGCGATTGGTTATGTCGTTAAATGGTGGGGATAATATAAAACATGGATACTCAACGAATGTAACTTCTTTGCGTCGGAGTCTCTCGTCTCTGGTTAAATATTCTATGGTAAAAGAAGCAGGAATGCACGCGTACACAATTTGGGGTTATGTGTTGATATACAAACTTCATCAATGAGAATAGTTCGCTGACGATTGTGAGAGTTATTATAAAAAGTTCAAAGTATCTTTATTAGTAATATTCAGCAGACAATGCCAAAATATTACTGCGATTATTGTGACACCTACTTGACACACGATTCACCGAGTGTACGCAAGACCCACTGTCAGGGTCGTAAACACAAAGACAATGTCAAGTATTTTTATCAAAAATGGATGGAAGAACAAGCACAGCATCTGATCGATGCTACGACTGCAGCATTCAAAGCTGGAAAAATTGCATCTAATCCATTTGCGGCGAATAAAGGAGCAGCAATACCACCGCCATCGAGTCTTGGACCTAGACCTGGGGTACCGCCTCAGGGACCACCAGGTATGATGCCACCTCCTGGAATGCACCCTGGTGGACCAATGGGTCCAGGAGGTCCAATGATGATGGGACCGCACGGACCTATACCTCCAATGATGGGCATGAGACCACCTATGATGGGGCCGATGGGGCCAATGGGACCAATGATGGGACCTATGGGACCCATGGGTCCAATGAGACCACCTATGAATGGACCACCACCGCCTATGGGAGGACCACCACCGATGAAGAAATTAATTAATACATGAACTACTTTAAACCATTCTGATTTTAACATAAATCCCTTGATGATCATATATATATATATATGTTTAATATAGTAAGAGTGTGTACATACGGTTTGTGAATGTTGAGACACTTAGCAAATCTACAAATCTCTTAAGTAAATTGTAACTGAACTGACTAAATAAATTGAAACGTGTCTCATTCTAATTTTTATATGTTTTTTGGTATTAAATTTGATACGTCGATGCCAATAAAAGATGTTCATTAATATATAAAAACTAAAATTTTTTAAAATCTGTAGATCTATCTAAGCACAAAGTTTCAACGATATCGATCAAAGTTTAGATATAGTAAAAATGGTAAGAAACTCTGATCTAATTGCATCGCAAATCCTATATGTATAAATTCCAAGATTTTCACATCTTACAATGTCTATAGCTTTTTTATACGTCAACCGATTTTGATGAAACTATCTTTATGCATAGATCTACAAAAGGCATAGTTTAAATTTTCATTACAGACGCAGATAAAGAAGTTAAAAATCGTGACCTACATTTCTTTCTTCAAAATTTCGAGCAATAGCAATTTCAAAAAACCTTTTAACGTACACGGCAACATCCTTCTAACGTAGGTTGTATGGTTAAATTTTAAAAAAAGTTATTAGTTGTTAAGAGGTGTCCACTGTAATATGTGACTTCTTTCCGAACAAAATCATTTTATTGACTAAAGTAGACAAAGATATTTAATGCATTATAGAACATCGTATTATATAAAGGTGTTCTTTCGTTAACAAAAATTTGTAATCTGACTTTTTCAATGTAAGAATCAAATATCAATATTATTTAGACACTCGTGCGATATTGGTATACACATAGTGTATAACATTTGTATTTTTTTAAGATTAAATTCCATTATATACTTTCCAAACAATTCTATCTTAGTCTTACTATATATACATTATATTTCCTTAAGTTAACTCTTTCATTAGTGATACATACAGCCGTACACACAGAGTGGTGGTCAGTTTATTTCTTACATCTAACAGAATTTTTCTGTTTTTAACAGTGGGTTAAATTGTCTCAGATGGAATTTGATTCATATTCATCAGTACATATTTCTTATTTTCTGGAGACTCAATCCGGGCACTCTGCAGCGAAGAGATTAAATACAATTCAATTCTTGTTGTACGCAAACAATAATATAATAGATTACGAAGAACAAATCAGAAGGATCAAACCGCTCTGATGGATTAAAAATATAACAAATTCTGTAAAATAAAAAATCTTAAACATTTTTTCTTTCTTACAACTGCAGCTTAAAATGACAATGAATTGAAGTATTTAAAGCACAAAACGAGAAGTTCTAATTTATTTCAGATGTACAATTTTTACCCATAAAGATCTATGTACTTCTATCATAATTTTCATGTCCAGTAGAAATGTTTAGATGTTCTGTTTCTTACACGTGACTTTGTATAATGCATTGTATGCTCTAGTAAATACAGTATTTTATCCATAAATGTCGCAAATGTCTGGCCTCTCGAGCTCGGCTGTCCTTCTCTACATTCGGCAAAAGTCAAAGAATACTATCCCTGGCGCATAAATGTCCCTCGGCAGACCCGTGCTGGGGACTTATATCGATAAAATATTGTACTTACAATAATATTTTATCATTTTTTCAAAAAGGTTTCATATTTTTATTCATAGTCTTTGTGGAAGAAATTAATATGAGTACATTTTACTTAAAAACAAAATTCATTGTAGATAACTACAAAATGAACTCACATATTGCTGATGGTCTCTTTCTAAATTTATTAGTCTCTGTAGCACATCTATGTGTTCCTGTTTAATATTTTTATCATTTATTCGCTTTTTTACCTCTTCTACAGCTTTGTTCATGTATGGTAACTTGAATTCAAGTGCTTTATTTATTACCTTTTCAGCCTTACTTTCTATAGACACATCAGTGCTTACTTCTGTGTTACTTTCACTAGTTTTCTTCTTTTTTCTCTTTCTCTTCTTTGTAACAAGTGTTTCAGAGATGGCTGTATGTTCTTGTTCTGAACTAGATGTTGCTGCTGCATTATTATTTTTTACAGTTTCTCTGTTTTCTTCAGAGTTATTGTCATTGCTTTGTATTGATGTACAAGATGTATGTTTTATCTGATCATTGCTAGGTTGGTGCGATATTGTACTGACTATTGGCATATTAATTAAATTTGGTTGCGGAATTCTTTCTGGAATCTGATTTATTGTATTTTCCACTTTATCATTAGTTGAGATATCGTTATTACGCTGAAGTTGTACTGTTTCTATGGGGTAAATAGCCTTACTTTCAGAAACAGTATTACTAGAATCTCCTACACATCTTCCACTAGGAACATCTGTGATAGTTCTTGTAACATTATCCTTTCCTTGAACATTACTAGTTGTTGAAATCGTTTCAGTGGATGTACATAAAGGTGCTTTTTTGTTTTGTTCTTGACTAACATTTTCAGTAGATGTGCAAGTCGCTATCATCTTGCTTTGTTCCTGAATAGCATTTCCAGTAGTTGTGCAAGCAGGTAATCTCTTGTTTTGTTCCTGATTAATATTTTCAGTGGATACTCGAATAGGTATCTTCTTGTTCTGTTCCTGAGTAATGCTTGCAGTTGGTGCACAAATAGGTATTTTCTCACTTTGTTCTCGAATAATGTTTGATGAAGTTGTACTGCTATTTTTTAGATTTCGTTTTTGAGTTTTCATTTGTGCTTTTGCAATCGTATTTTGTTGCAAGCTTCGTAAAAATTTTTCATATGGATCAAGGTTCTTTTTCAATTTCTTACCTTTTGGATTAACGGTCTTACGTTCATTATATTTCCCAAATAAGACTTTCATCTCTTTATCTGTTAATGTACGCGGCAAATGTATTTCATTGTAGATATGTATACATCGTAAATACACCTTATTAGTGAAAGCAAATGACTTTGGTTTCTTGCGAAAACTTTTACGGATCCTTTTAGTGATTTGCCTAAGTGCCTCCGGCCAGTGACTTACTTTGGCGTTATAAATATTTAGTAACTTACTTCGTAAATGCAATATTCTATCAGTAGTAGTATGTAATATAGAAGGATCAGAAACTCTAGTCAGTGTTGATTTTAATGATTTTATCTCATTGGTTAGAGTATGAGGGTTGTCTGCAGTCTTTGTCATTTCTTCCCATTTGGCATAGAAGATATTTAACAGTTTCTCTACATCGCGTGGAATATTTATGCACACTTTTAACAATCGTTTGTCTTCGAGATTTAGTTTCAACCAATAAATGAAAATTTCTTGTATGTATCTTACAATACCAGTGAATGCTCGTGTTCTTATGAACAATGCTTTGTTCTCAGTACGATATATTATTAAATCAAATGGGACTATCTTTATCAATTCGTGCAGAAAAAACGGAGGGAATTCATCTTTTAAAAAATTATCCGTTTTAAAATATAAGTCACGTTCTAATTCTTTATGCAATATTTGGCCATTATGTGCCGATGTTTTAAAAGAGCCATACCTATATAAAATAGAGAAATATTGAATATCACCTAATCCTTCTGGAATTATTACATTCTTAGTTTTGCTCTCTTTTTTTGTTTTACGGTCAACCAATGGTATCACGTCTTCACTTGCAATGTTTCTTCTTCTCTCATTTTGTGGTCCCTCCATGTAGTTTGTTACAAATGCTGGTGTTGGAAAGTGTTGAGACCACCGATAGTCGTGGCATGTAGAGGAGTCGTGTCCACGCCTGGTACAATTACAACAGTAAAGCAAATCTGCAGGTTTCATAACTTCAGACAAATTTTCTGGAATGTGTATTTCAGAATTCTGTGTCTGAAATAACAAAGATTAATGAAAAACTTCGTAATTTCCCTATGTCGAAGATTTACATCATCGAGTAAAGAAAAAAAGAAAAAACTAACTGTCTGATGAAACCGTCTCCAATGATCAGGGCATTCTGTTGACTTGTGTCCTATGGCTCTACACATGTCACAATATAATGTGCGACAAAATTCACAAGTTTTTCTAAATGTACCTTGCCTTTTACCACACTGCAAAGGAATAATATGTAATTATAAGATTATAATGTAATATATTCCATATGAAATATATTCGAACCGTGAGGCACATTTTCTGAGGACATCGCGTTTCTGTGTGTCCTTGAGTACCACACATATAACAGCGAGGAGGTTTTCTAGGTAGTGTACAATGGTATGTTTGGTGGCCCACGTCGTTACAATTATTACACTTAACGTTCCAGAAGCGTTTCCTTCTCGCGAAATTCGGCATCAAGTCCTCGTCTAAAATAGCCCACAGTCTCGGATCCTCTGTAATTCATTAAAAGTATAAATTATAATAAAGACTCGCACCATCAAAGAATCGCAATATCAACACCATCTTTTTTATTATTATAAATATTCGATAACATTATGGTAGTTATCGATTTAGAAAGGCTTGACAATCTTAAATCTGGCGATCTTAAAAATAATGTAGAAACTTTTAAAAACGTACTTGACATTTTACTTTGTATGGCTTGAACATTAAAATTCTCTTGACCTCGTGATTCATTATAGAAGGCTTTAATTTTTTCAGACATTGGACGGAAGAAATAATCTTTCCAAACTGTTTCAGTTTTATCCTTGTCTCCATGTTGATCAGTACATACTTCAGAAGGTGTATCTTTACTACACGACTGTTTTTTCTGTTTTGCATTGACAGAACACTCATTGTCATTCTCTCTGTGCCTTTTTCTGCTCGAACTTGGTTGATGAGAAATTTCAAAATTTGTTACATCTTCCATAGAAATAACCGATTTGTCCTTATCTCTTTCGAACTCAACATTACCACTACCAGAAGGTACCGCTGGAACACGAAACTCTGGTATGTTATCCTTTTCACTGCTAGACAATGATGTTGTAGTCTCATTAAGATTTTTATTACACGTTTTGCTTGTTGAAGCTGATTTCTTTTTCTCAGAGTCATTTTTATTCTTATCGTGACACTCTCCTGATTTGTTTTGTACATTTTTACTCATTTCCTTAATTTCTGTTATACTCGATGCACCTTTTTGGACTTCTGAGCAATTTAAAATTATATCTTCTGTTATATTGCATATTAATCTATCTTTAGAAGAATTTGCCTTTCTTAAACTAGTATGTGACACTTTTTTATTAGTTTCATCTTCAATTATAAATGAGCATTCATCTGTATCATTGTTATTACTTAATGCATCTGAATCATCCGAATCTTGTAAATTTATAACAGGTGGTTGAGGTTTTGGTGGAATTGGTACTTCTAAAATAGATTCAGAATCAGTTTCCGTGTCTGACGATAACAACATTATCTCGTCTTCGAAAAAGTCACTCGCTTTCCACTGCTTCTCATTTTTTGTATATACATTATATTTCGAGTCTGTTTCTGTTTCACTTATAGAATTTGTGGGTATATCGGATGTAACCTCCTCTTCTTTTTCCTTAATTCCTTCTTCCAATTCCTTATCTTTTTCTTCTTCCAATTTTTGTAACTGTTCATATTTTTGTTGGTATAACTCGTTGATAAACAATTTTGAAAATTCATACCTTTTAAGTATATCGTCGTAATGAACATCGTGTCTTACAAAACTTAATTCTTCCTCCTGGATATTTTCACACGTACTATCAACACAACTGTTACTAGATTTTAGATGAGATCCGGTTGCAGATTCATTTATTTCAAAATTTGAATTTGTAGTTTCTAATTCTACTTCACCTTCTTCTGCTTCTGGTTTGATAGAAACATCTCTACTTATATTAGAAGAAATCGAGCGATCGATAACTTCTACTCTCTGACTTATAGACCCTTTGCCACCTTGTGAAATAACAACATTTTCTTGAGGATGTTTTAATGTATAGGATACATTTGAATTGCTTTTACTATCTCTATCCGATACTTCAGTTTGATTTCCACCGCAGGTAGACTTAACAGTAGATTTATTATCTTCCTTGGCTAATGCTGAGTCAGCTGTTATGTAATTATTCTCATAATTTATCGTAACATCTTTCTGAGCATTGTCACTAAATGTTCTACTACTGTCCACTTTGTTACAAAGCTCTTCATTGTCAGTATTAGGAGGTTCAAACTTAATGCTTGGTTTTATATCTACACTTTCTACGTCATTTGACGCATAGTAAATTTTAGCGTATAAGTGGGATTGTAAATCACGATTAGCTTCTTCGTCATCGCTATTTTCGGCTTTACAATAATCTGCAACAATCAAACTAACTTATTAGAATTATGTACTATTATATAAAAAGAAACAATAGAGGTTATAATGTAGTGTTCTCACCCCGAAATGCATCGTCTTCCATATTTGATTATTCGACACATAAAACTATTTTATATTACAATATTTTAAAGACAACACATGGAACAGAGGGTTTTTGTTGTGGTTTTAAGAACAGAATCATGTATTCTTAAAGATCACATGTGCTTACATGATGTCTGTAAGCTTTCGTTCTTTATGCTGCAATTATACCTAATATCATCGCGATAACACAGTTTGTTCTCTACATTAGCAATCCACAGGTTTTGTTCTGCTATAGGCAAAAATAAGAAACAAAGATTTTAGTCAGTGATGCCAGGTATAAGTGTGTAAGGAAAAAATTAAAGCGTAGGACATAGAACGCACTCTGTCTGTAGAAAGTATTCTCTCTGGTAGAAATCGTCAGCACCGGATGTAAGAGCAATGTAAACGAACATAGAGGGCGCTGATAGGGAAACAATATTTCATATATAATTGATTAATTTATTATCGAGCCGTTGCCATTTCTTCGTTAGACCGGTCTGCAGTCCACAAATGGACTGCACATAGTAATTAGCGATGTTGGTATTTCAAATCATAGATAGTTCCACGTTATTAATTCAATCATCGCTGAGTACCGCTGACTATCTCCTCAGTACTCTTCTGTACCGACAAGATACCGTCAGTGGCCTTCTGTTTCTTACACCGGCCACAATATAAAGGCCCCCCTAGAGAGCGTAAGGAAACGGCAAAATTTTTGGGAGGTCACGATGTCTCGTGAGGCCGGCCGTCTGTATCTCGTCTGTGGATTCTGTATCCTGAAGATGATATAGGATATCCTGTCTGATATAGGTTCTATTCCATGCTAAAGATGATGTAGAAATAAATGGGGATATTGAACCCCGAACGTGAGCACTCTCATATACTCTCTGGTACTAATGAGAAGTCTATCACATGACCAGAGAGGATATCTGACATGACCAAATGAGCCGCCATTGTTGTTGTTCTAATAGCGAAACTAACAGTTCTATAGAGGGTAAAACTTTATTTTTCAATAATGCTATGTACACAATTCCTGCGAGTTGTGGACTCGCCACATATTATGCATTGCTCTTCACAATGTTACTGTATTCTTTGTGTGCATAATACGATCTCGTATATTTATTTACGACGATGATTTATCTGTATTAAATAGACATACAAATAGCGAATGATTTTTAAGGATAATATTAAAATAAAATAAAAATTTCATTGTGCTTTTTATATTTGTAATAACGTTTCTGAGTTCTAATCCCTAGATCTCCCTAGTTCAAAGACGACTGATTCGGGAAAATTCGGCGGTAGTGTAGCCAATCGGGATCTTCTATAGTTCGCGATCAGTGCAGTTGATAAATGAAGGATTTGTGTTTGTCAAGGTAGTTTTGTTTACGCGTAAATTTTCACTCGGTATCAATTTCGCGCGCGTTTTGTGTGTGCTAAGAGGTAGATGAAGGTGCGTAACAGTTTCCCTCAGGTTTCGTATTAAATTCGAAAGGTATGGAAATTCTCGACTTGGAGAAATGTATTGTAATGCGAACGCTTGTCGTACGGAACATACGAACTATGTAGGGAAGAACGATCGTTAAAAAATGGAAAACTATACAAACTGCCACTTAAAATTTGCATTAACAACTTTGTAATCTTTCTTCATGGATTCTGTCGAAATAAAAAGTGAGGTTATCTTGGGTACATCGGACAGTCTTATAATCTACATTTTTACTCATAGGTTATGAAATCATTTATAGTTACTCACAAAATTTAGCATACATTTCTGAAAAGAAGGAATTGAATAATTGATAGGCTCTGTATAATTTTCTTATTAATTGAACCGAGTCAAATAGGTTGGTTTGTAGTGGAAAAGACAAGTTTTTTCACACAGGTTTTATTCTTTCATAATTTGTTAAATATTTTATAAATCAGCATATTTTTTAGGTATATCTATTTTTTCTTGTCTACCTATTCTTCTATGGCATACTGTATTACATGAAATTGCGATAAAGTGTTTGTAACAGTATAAAATTGTTTGCTTGTAATCATATGTCTGACATTAATTTTGATTAACCTATACTTTAATGAATTCTACTTTGTTGTTGTTATATTCTTCATTCTGTTTTAATTCAATACGTTCCACGATGCTTCAGTATTACAAACTATTCAACATGTTTTAAGCATTCTATGTTTAACATTTATATAAGTATTTTTTAGGTATAAATACTTATTTTTCTTTACCTCGATATCATTTTTAGAATGTATGGAAAATTAAATGAAATATAGTTCAAAACATTGCACATTGGTTCCTTGTAGGGAATTTCCATACACAATTGTTCTAGAAGAGATATATAGAAATATATAGTTAGAAAATTCCTAATTTTTATACAGTTATGTCTATAGAATACTATTTCACTTTTTCTACTCTTCGCTTCCAATAACACTATTTAATTATTTCAATTAAGTATTAGCTTTCTCAGATATCTCCAATTGTTTTTATACATTATGAAATCATAATTTTATATCCAGTGCATATTAAATTTTATGAGTAACTGCACATGTAAAATTAAATGTGAAATAGTATAACTTTTGTTCAATTTGAACGAAAAAATCCTGTTGGTTTTTAATAATAAAATATATAACAATTATCATACAAGTATGTTTAATTGGAAGCCTTAAAAACACATGTTATATTTCATTTAAAATTAACAGGATTTTCCAATTGATCTAATAGTGTAAATAGCTTAATTATTTATTGATAGACTAGAAATGTGTTTAATATTAACATTACGCTATTATATTCAATAGGTTATTCCAATAGACTTTCCTATCAATTTAAATTATCATTTGTTTACTGTTCATATAACTTGAAATAACTTCCTTTATATCGTACTCTGGTGATATTCTAGTTTTCTGAATCCCTCTGAAGTTAGTGAAGAATTTTCAATTTTCAAAACCGTGTATCTTATTTCGTAAATAGAATTGTATTTAATACAAATTTCACATTAAGTTTATTAATTTCCCAACGAAATTTTACTTAGAATTTTACAAGATCTAATATCAATGGAAATCTTCGAAAATATATAATTTACATTGGTTATACCATTCGGATAGTTCTGATCTGATGTGTCGCACTTGAATCACGTTTAGGGTACATTGAAGTATTATAGTCGTAGGGTATTTCGAAAATAGGATACAGTTTTCATATAATTGTAACAGAAACTAATTAAATTATTTCAGTATTTAAGATGTCCCGCAATCACAAGGACAAATATGAAAACTCTAACCCACGTCGTACTCACACTTTCATGTCCACGGAGGATGCAAACTCTGGGAAGAAATCTTATTGGCCGGAGTTGGAGATAACAGGCAGTATAAGAAATCTGAGTCCAAACTTATGGCAGTTAACACATCTGACAGCATTATATCTCAATGATAATAGTTTGCAAAGGATACCAGCTGAGATTGGTCGGATGGCTAACTTGCGTGCTTTAGATCTCAGTAGCAACAAATTACGTAGTTTGCCAGCAGAACTGGGGGACCTCATCTACCTCAGGTATAATTTCCATTTGCTTGATATAATTAAACAAGTCTTTAAGTAATTATACAAAACCAAAGTAACAATATTTTTGATTGTAAATCGATTTGTTGTTTCAGAGAGTTATTATTGAATCAAAATTACCTTCGAGTGTTACCGTACGAATTAGGAAAGTTGTTTCAATTGAAAGTGCTTGGACTGCAGGGTAATCCACTCAGCAAAGAAGTGATGGCATTGTATGGTGAACCTTCAGGGACTAGCAAGCTGCTTTCATACATGTTGGACAACTTACAAGGTATTTAAGCATGATACTCGTTTATAATACATAACTAAAATGACTGTCATGTACAGACATGGTCTGTTAGTTTATACCAAAACAAAATTGAACTCTTGGAGGGTTAGTTCCAAGGACAACTATATATAGTGGTTGGCTAAGAAATGTGCTGCAGAAAAAGCTGTAAATGAAAAGGAAAATTTAAGTTAATAGCGAAGACAGGTTTTTGTCAACACATACTTGATCCATATGACCAATATGTTGTTATAATGATATATGTTGTTACGAGCTAGGGCCGCGAGCAGCGCGAGAGGCCAGCGGAAGGGTTATTACTCTTGGAATATGGTTTGAATTTGTTAGTTTGGTGCGCAGACGAATCTGATACGAAATCAGAGAGCCGCTAAGATATAGACGGCGAGGACGAACCAGACGCGTAGTCAGGGAGCCTCTAGGAATGGAATCAAACGCAGACGAACCCGATGCGAAATCAGGGAGCTGCAGGAGGTTGAAACTTCGTGAATGAACCTTATGCGAAATTGGGGAGCCGCAGGGAGGTTTCACTCACAGACGGAGGAACTCAATGTGAAATTGGGGGCTATTAGGTTGGAAAAATCTCACTTTGAATTATGTTATGTCGCGAACGAATCTGATGCGAAACCAGGGAATCATTGGGATTATCAGTAGGCCTCGTAACTTTAATAATATAATTTAATCGATACAATCTGGGAGGTAAGATTATATCGCGTGGGAATCTTTTGAAGATCTCCCTCATGTAACAAAATACTCCCTCCTGTTCAAAGCCTGATTACTGACATAGGTTTGGGTGGAACATGCGAACTCGAGTGCTTCAAGATCGCCAATCCCTTACTGTAGTCCCACCCTCTAAGAGGTGTATACGATGTGCTATAAAAAAGGAACTGAAATCCATCAATTTCCCTGTGTCGGTTTCAGATAAAGTTTAATGACTTTGGGGGTCACGTGCCTATGCCCTTGAGTATCATTCTGTCAAATTTCGTCGAGCTGCGAATATCTCGTCGTGTGTTACAAGCAATAGTTTAGTGGAACTGTAATCTCTTTTTTGGAAACATGAAGTTTTGTTACCAAAATTTGGTAGTGTAATCATCGATGAAATCGATGTTAATGAAGTGGCATTTTCACAGTGGAGGAAGTTGGAGAAAATGATTTTCAAAAGCATTTCAGGTATCGTAGAACTGTTGGAATTATTATATCAACGTGTTATATCAAAGGAGATGAAAACCAAATTTATATTTGCTGATTAATGACAAAATGAAAATTTTACATTCGCCCTTTGTTCGAATTTCAGGTCCAATTTCAAATCGCAAAGCCACATAATCGCATTTTTACGAAATTGCTCGTGACACGTGTTAAGGTACTCACAGCCTGATGAAATTTGGCAGGTTGGTACACGAGGACATAAGAAGATGACCCGCGAAGCCATTAAGCTTTATCTGATACCGACGAAAAGAAACTTTTTAGATAGTATCTCGAATGATTAGCCCTTAATGGACGGATGTTAGCGCTACGCACATAATTTATCACTAGGTCGTCAATTTATTCTTACTGGTTCAGTATTGTTACCTCTCTCGTGACTTACGTCCATTGGTTGACAATCGCTAATCATTAACACTGATTGACAGTCCAATTTCTAAGAATGACCTGAACGAATGTACGTAGGGTCAGTGTGATATTTCTAGTCATGCAGTAAGTAAGTTACACTTGAATTGTAAGGAGCATCATTCAATCCTGTCTGTATGTTACGTGTGATCTAAATCGGAGTATGTTGAGCATCATTCAATCACATGTAATGTAAAGACAGGAAATTCGAAAATGTGTTCAACACGAAATTATTTGCAGGTGAAAGATAACAGTACTTTGCAAAATTGCTTTAGAATTAATATGGTAATCGAAGATGACACTTCCTAACTTACTTATTCATTTATTATAATAATGAGTGTTAAATTATTATTGCATTCATTATGAAGTCAATCGTTTCAGATCGTAATCATTACAGCTTTTTCTACTCGTATAGAATTAATTATCGAAAAATTGCCTGGTTAACGGATTAAGAAAGTAAGGACGTTTTATTGTTCTGTTACTGACTTCGTTACATGCTTTGTGCATTAGCTAGCTTTGGAGATAAAATAATTATATCCGTTGGAGTTGCAGTACAAGAAATTTGATTATTCCGATCATTTTTTCAATTCTTAAGAGTAAAAGTAGTCGCAAAGGTTAATGGGACTTTTCTTTTACTGACGATTATTATAAAAATATATTGACAAATTTGTTAAAAAAATTTCGGCAAAAAATACCTGCATTTCAACGTGTGTCTTCCTGAAATAATTCTTCGAAGTACTTTGTTCCGAATTTTCGTATTTTCTTTCGTAGTATTTTCGAAATCCTGGCTATTGTAAACCTTTGAACTCCTATTAAATGGTTTGTATTCGATTCTATGATTGAAATTTTCCTTTTCACTTTCTTCGACTGCGACTAATACGTCAATTCAATCACACGATATGTCTGAAGTCATTCGCCAGTATTCGCGATTGTTATATTTGATATATAGAGTGTCTGAAGTAAGGTAATTTTATTTGAATACTAATCAACTATTACTTACAATAAATTGCGCATATGCCATAAATGCATAAAAATCGGCAATCATAGTGTTTTTATAGAAATTTCGTTCATCAGTGTTTCCATTGGGCGTGGTTTCGTTGCCTTCGGTGTCGCCGGAGTCAGAACAGTGCTCCCCAGGGCAATCTCTACCCACAGCTGAAAGCGAGTTGTCGAAAGTATACGCTCGTCGCGTGGAAATAGTTGTCCGCATAGTCGTCAAGGAATCGAAGTGGAATAAACAATTGTTATAGTCGTGTGTGTACTATAACATTGAATAGGCACTGCATCTGGGTCGAGTTGCAAAGAGTTTCCAACCAAAGACATCCCCATTTAACGGTTTTCTTCTCCCATTCGACTTTACTTAACGATCCTCCCTGCTCGAAAGAGCTATGTTACTTTAAATGTCTTGCCTTGTATGTGCAAATGATCCCGTGTTAGTGCTGTTCACAAGTAGGCCCCGCTTCGGTACGAATTAGAACTTGTGCACGCGACATTACAATGGATATAGAGTGACAGTGGTAAAAACAGGAAATTTCAAGGTTCTCGACTTCACCGCAAGTGATTGCTAATGGCCTTAAGATTGTCTCAATAACGGAAGCCATGTAGGAGAAAGTCCTATTTGCTCGCGAGTCCAGTTTGAATGGCACTAGCCTATGAGCAGTATATGTATTATGGGCATGGTGCAGCATGGCTGTAAATTAAAATTGTTACAAATGGACCCTACGAGCGCAATTCGATTGCATATAAAATTAGCAAAGAAAATTATATCTAGGGCTACACGGTTATTTTTGAGCGGATAGAAACATATTGCTATATTTTTTGTAGAATTATCGAAAAATGTTTCGTTCTTGTTTGTAATGGATTAGGATTAATTCTGAAGAACGATTCTATTATAATTGATTGATTATGTATTTGATTTAACCGTCTTTTCGCGCGTTCAACCTAAGTCTCAACGCGCCATTGAACTAGAGAGCAGCCTTCAAGGACCTAAGGATTTCATAAAGCTCGCTGTCATTTGGACAAGCAAGCTTGACTCATGAAGACCTTTTACTGGCTTCGGGAGCACATTAGTGCCCACATAATTTCATTTCTTTTAACTTCGGGGTCAAGTGGGTGTGCCAGGGCGCAGGCGTGCTAGGTGTACGGGTGGTTAGGTCGGAGAACGTGGGGGAATTGCAAAGGGGTCCAGAAGGGAAGGCGTACTTCTATCCATTGTGTTTCACAATTTTTGCCAGTTACCCAATTGCTTGAAAGATCTCGGTTGTACCATTCCGTTTATCCATTGTTCTCTGACTTTTACTATCAGCATTGCCAGTCATTTCCTGCTCCTCCAGAGGATATTCCCTTGCCATTGTCGCCCTTCACCTTCTCCTCAGTTTTCTTCGGGCCAGGGGGTTGTTCTTTGCGTATCTCGAATCAAACTGCGACGGCAAACTTTTCGCCACACGTAATGAAATCTATTCGAACCCGCTCCAAGCCCCTCGCTCTCAACACTTTTACTGAACTACTTTTGGTCCTTGTTTTTCGACTTTCGATTTTTCTCTCCCTATTAAATTGTCAGGTTAAAATGAGCTCAAACACGACACAATTTGGATCATATTTACTAGTTTAATCAGTGGATGTGTATTTGGATAGTGGAGGGACCAAGTGAACATAGTTCAAATCGTGTTTGGACTCGTTTAAATCAACAAACCTTCACAAACACATTAGTAAAAGATTTATAAAAAAATAATTAAAACAAACAAGTTTTGTCATTCCATTAAATATTAACTAACGAATATCTTGGTAATTATTATATATCTCGGTAGATTTTTAACTTTTTATAAGTTAAAAATTCAAGCTCACCTTTACATAAAAAATCCGTCGTTTCAACCTTCCAAATTAGAGTGTTTTCCTATTGGAACCAAAGATTTAGCCCGATTGTTCTACTGAACACGTCGATCGTTAATAATAACAGCCACTCAATCTTTCAAAAAGTGAAAAATTTAACGATACCATAATAAATTCTGTACTTCAATCGCGGCCGACTTATTTATATTTAATAGCGTAGCCGGTGTAATCGATATTTCCGATTTGGTAACCGTTAGCTTCCAATGATTATTTCAATCCTCTTTGATCGCCGGCATACATAGTCAATCGAGAGGATACATTCGAGAGCTCCTTGTAAATTGGTTTGAACTTCCTCCTACCGTAACCGTATAACTTCCTACGGAATGGTTATTGCAATGTCTACATTCGTTCCTCAATAGGAAATTGACGGCGACGGTTTAGCGTTACGGTAACCCCCGATGATGGAACTTCACCGAGTTTGTATATATTGTACACAATCGAATGGTCGTTACCTTTACCAACATCAACCCTTTTAATGGAAAGTGAATCGAACACGTTAGGAAGCTTCGCTCTGCTCGGATCCTATCCTATCAGTTGAGGTCTTCTTAAACTGGACCGAGGACCGAGTTCTAACTTAAACCTGTTCCAGTCTTGCTGCTATTACTGATCGTCTCTTAACCGTATAATTATTAAATTTCTGACGATTGCATTGAACGAATGAATGTTGAATCAGCAGCAACGCAAAGATTAATAGTTCTGTGTGAAGCACCTTCGAAAATGTGTTTAAAAAAATTAATAAATGAGGCTGAGTGGTTCAGAGCCATATCTAACCCAGATACAATATTTATGGATGGAAGAATCATCTTCCACCACAAAAATAATTTAGTATCTTAAGGGACATCGTCTTAAGATATTGATAATTCAATATTTTTATCTTTCTCGGTGTACTTTCCGGTTAACTGGGGTAGTTTTCCAGAAAGAGAGTAAACTAGAAAAGTGAAAAGTACTGTAATAGCATATGAAAGTACTGAAGAACAGTATTTATATTGCTATAACACTTAATGGTAGACAATGTAAGTAGGTTGAATTTCTCTGATAATATCGGAGAAAGTTAATATATTCTGTCAACCACTTTCGATGTTTGTGTTAAAAGTTCATAAAGCTACAACCAGTCTGTCCGCTAAGATTATCTTCTTTTTATCACACTCTTTTCAAACGATTTTCGGAAATCGTTCCTTTGATTTATAAAATACTTTTTCGAATCTTCTCCGATTTTCTGCTTTAGAATTTTCAATAATGCATTGCTTAATAATGTGAAAAACATTAACCGTCTCGGTGATTTCCAAGTAATCAAATATTTTTAACAGAATTACAGTGGGCAAATTACGAAGAGAGCTTATGCGTATCAAGAGGTAAAAACTGTAATTGCGGTCTCAGCGTTGCGACATCCTGTATACATTTACATGTTTAAAAATATGTATCCATCCGGAGCAAGAAAATAGGTTTAATTGACTGTCTAAGTATAGCCAACTAATGGTAGAGTTGGGTCCTCCCTTGCTTTTTCCCCAATTAACTTCAATTATGGTTCTTTGTTTAAGACGTGAAGCTTTTTTGTGACAAACGTTCTTATGGAAAGTAGTAGTTTTATTTTCAATAGAGCTTATAGAATATGTAAAAATATCAAATAATTTATTTATTACTATAACTTGTGTAACTTGTGATTTAGAAAAAGATTTGCTAAAAGTTACTGTTCAAAGTCGGATACTTCATATGCAACAAACAAGTAATGTAATACATCCTGACTTATTTTATGATGTCGCTAATAACTTAACAGTTATTAATGAATAAATATTAATAATAATGATTAGACTGCGGATGTTCATGCACGTAAAATATGCGAAAAGCATATGCAAATATGCACGAAAAATATGATCAGAACTAATACAAAAATATTTATACGGAAACACCATAATTTGCATTACAATAAGTTACTAGTAATTTTTCCATGTTTGTAGCAGTTGGTGCCGTTTGTCAGTTAATATTGACTTATATGCTGAAAAAGTTCGTTCTACATCACAGGATGTAATGGATGCATATTTATATTTGCTCCAATAGGATTTTGGTACATTAGTTGACACATTTTCATCGCTTAATATCCTCAAGAGTTTAAATATATCGCATAAACCAGGATGCTTTTTTACCACTGCATCTATTTTAACACGAATTTGGTCACCACATTTACAGCTATTAAATGTTCAATAGAGTCCAAGAATATTTCCATTGAATTTGTTAAGGGTAAACCGACAGTTTCCGGTCCCTTTATTGTGGCTGGAAGAGTTTGTAAATGTACTTTTATAAACGTCAAATTTTGTGCAACTTGTGTCTGTTGCAGCACATTCTGAGCTGTTGCAACTATATCATCTTCATCGAAATCTTCAACTACCTATTTACAGAAACAAAATAAAGATTTCGAATTAATCATTTTACTGTTTTCAGATGTTAAGAAAAAAGAACAGTCGAACCTCTTTAATTTTGTCCACATTTTCGGCATAGAATATTGGAGTCAAACGAATCGCAGCAAAATATAGTGAGATTATATAAAAGAAATCTGTAACATATATATATGCATATGCACATGGTAGAAAACATATGCAATATGCAAAATAATATTTGCATATGCAAATATGTATTTATATAAACATCCGCAGTCTAATAATGATGAATAAATTAACAATAAATAATCAAATAATGATAATAACCTAATATTATTTACAAGTCCGAATATTTTTCGAACTAAGACAACATACTTCGATTCCTGATTTACACTTTTGTTTGCGTATCCCTTATCTCGTTGCTCGTTCGAGAAGATTCTCAGCTCCTTTTATTAGGCAATTTCGTCGACGCGAGACATCTGGCACATGTACACACGGAAGGATCTCGTTGATGGTTCGGTCGCCGAGTGGGGAAGTAGAAAGCAGAGAAACGCTTGTCACGGGCAAATAAGAAAACGTTCGTTTCGGCGTGTTCCCCCGGCGCGAAAGAAAACTGGGTCTCGTCGACGGGACAAGTGAAAGGGGTCCTCCGGCCCGAAAAAAGAAAGAAAGAAAGAGAAAAAAAAAGAAATTACGCGCGATTCACCAGGCTGCCCACTGCCCCTCACCCGTATAATTACACGGGGCCTCGGTCTCGGGCTCCCTGTAATTGAGGACGAGCCTGAGAGGAGAAAGTGAACCGCGGTTTTGTGTGTACACCGTGGCGAGGACTCGCATGATTCATTCATTATTCGGTGCATACGGTGTGCACGTGGTTAGGCGTCGAATACGAGCCGTGAATCGCGATGACTGTAGCGGATTCGTGTATATCGCGGACCCAGGACCTGGCTACATTACAAACACTATGAAACCCTATGCCGTATAATCGTATCCACTACTAGCACCTCGAGGAAGATTTATAGTTCTAGTTGAATCTTAATAGGATATACCCGGTGACGAAAAAGATCTCAGATATCTTCAGAGGCAGTTTAACACGTTAAGCGCCACGCCGAATTTGCGTGCCTTTCCGTTCAGGCCACAGTTAGCCGTCAGGCGGGCCCTGCCGGTCCGTAGGGACCGACGTGGCCTGAACGGAAAGTCTAGCGTCGATCCCTAGGGACCAACGTGACGCTTAACGTGTTAAGGGCAGAGACTCCTAGCTCGCGCGTGACTGTGTTTGAGTGCACACGGGTCCGGGATTCCGCTCCTGATTTCTCAATAATACAAAGACGGGGTTTCTTAGTAGTCAAAATCGCTAGATGAAAGATCATTCTAGGGTTTGCCTAAAAAGTCCTACTTTTACGTTTACGACGCGTAATTTTCATTATTCGGTAGTATGTCGCGAAGCCGCGAGAAGCTGTCGAATAATGAAAATTATCCGTGCTAGACTGCGAGTATTTATGCGAAATAAAAAATTTCTGCGTCGATTCCAAGACACAGAAGCTGAATAAAAATTTCTTATATATATGAACATAAAATTTTCCAGTGGAAATTTAGTGTTCCATTGATTTGCACGCCAGTGTGTCCCCCATCTTGAATTTCGATTGCTAAAAAATTGCCGAACGTCGCTTCGTAAATGTCTTTTGTAAGTCCAGCATTACACTCGAGCCTTCCCATTCCATTTCCCAAGTGGGACATCCTTTCAGAATGTGTTCAAGAGTATTATCGGTGCCGCAGCTGTACATTTACACCGAACTTATGTAGAAAACTAGTGAGGCAGCTATGCTTTATAATTGCTTCAGTCAGGTGGAAATCTAGTTTTCTATGCCTCTTTCACGTTTATTTCTTAATACCTGAGATCCACTTATGCGTCTTCCTTCCTTTATATCTCAGACCCCAGCATTACTAGACTTTCCTGTTGTCTGCGTTTATATTGTTCTCACTTTGGTTGCTCATTTCGCTCTCCATCCACGGCGCGGCGGTGTACACGCATTAGAATATTTTCTAATATAAATTATGCATGTAGTTGCTTGAAAAATTGTACGATGGAAACTAGCGTGCACAGTATTATTAAAAGCAATGAAAAATATTACAAAATATTATATAAAGGTATTATAAAATATTACAAAATATGACAAAATATTATATAAGGACATTATAAGATATTACGAAATGTTATATAAAAATATTATAGAATATTATATTTTAATTTGGTTTAATATTTACATTTAATTATAATTTGGTCCAGTCAGTTTTAGTGTTCGGTTGTTCCAGTATTGAAAACCTATTCGAAATTTACGTTGTGCACGTTAATCGAAAATGAAGAAAACTTTCGGGTCATCCTACTTTATTGAAAGCTGTTGAAACATCACAACGTGCTCGAGGCAAAAGCTCACGTGTAGGATACCGCTATCTGCTACTTGGTTACACGTGCATGCACGTGTAGCCGAGCACTAAGTTGATTGGGGCTTAAACAACACACCCTAGAAGTTGGACCTTCAATTTTCGTCTGATAATATCTTGGAAACAAAGCCTTAACTCGCTCGGTGAAAGCTTCCTTGGTTATTTGTAGACTGCGGATTTTATGCATTTGTGAAAAGAATGGGAAGGTGCAATTTAGATTAAAATTTAAATACTTTTACAATTTCCAGCTCGTTGAAGTTACCAAAGGAAAAATGACATCTCTACATAGTCGAAAATTTCTATTTTGCATAAACATCCGCAAGTCTAGTTATATGTGTAAAACTCTCTCGTGTAAGACAAACGCATATTAATACAAATTTGTAATATGTTGTTTTCTATATTAATAGTTGATTGATAATCCAAAACTTCATTGACTTTTCTGACTTTTCGAGACTTTTGTAAGCCACGAACAAATTTATCTGCAAGTTACTTATTGTATTTATATTTTTAAATCTTTTATACCTCCTGATAAATTGATATGGGACACACTGTTTTTCCAGAAAAGAATAATTATTAAATTTCTGAACCAAATGGAAAATTTTAAACGCCATGTATTCAACAGATTAATATTTCCCGTATGTTTTCCATATGAGTACATGGTATTCTGACGTGGTATTCTGACTAATAATAATTAATTCTCGCATGACGATAGCTACGTTGCTGGAAACCTGATCTGTGGGCTTCGGTTGCATATACTGAGTGGCCATTTTAATCTTGCTAGGATTACGAATATCTCAAGAATATCAAAGATAAAATACAGCATTTTTAACATTAGAAATTGTAAGGTCTCAAGCGAAGTCGATCATATTTATATTTATTTAACCATGTAGCAAGCTTAGAAATTTTGTAAGAGCTAATTTAAAGTTCTTAGATTTTTTATTAGATATTCTTATTCATTTTCATTAGACGACTCCATTATAAGGTACATGCACCAAAAGTGTTTACTATCAGTCTAATTAAAATTAATAATTAGTAGGACTGAATACGTGACGTCTACATTATATTGGAACGAAAGTTCGTAGCGTTTTTAAATCAAAATTCAAAGATAAAATTAAGATATTCATCTATAGGTTTATTGAATAACATGATAAGTCTAAAAAATGGCAAAAAGCAATAAAAGAGAATGGAAAATATGTTATTGAACAAATCTATGTATAAATATCCTAATTGTATCTTCGAGTTTTAATTTAAAGACGCTACGAACTTTCGTTCCAACCCAATACTATTACTCCCAATTCTATGTAATTATATGTCACGTATTCTTTTACTATAAGATTGCATCTAATTTGATCCAGCTATTACCTTACAATATAAACATTTCTACACATACATTGATGTAAATGTGCTAAATAAACTCATGCAATAAATTCATACAAGAATATTCTTAATACATACGCTTGCCACCGTGTGCAAACTTGAGGATCACTTGAAATCCTTGGCATAGAATATTCATAGCATTGTTCGAACTAATTTTGCTGTATAATTGAGGATCATAATTTCGATCATCTCAACAGTTATTCTAATCTACATAGTTATGGCCCCATTCAGTTATCTCTAGCACATTATTCTCCGCGTGTCCTATCATGTGTATTCCATGATAGATCTCAATATTTAAGGGATTACGTGCCAAATTCTAGGGTCTGACGGCTGCCACGAATATATAATTTTTCATGCTTGTTATTTATAGTTCTTAAATTTATAGTTACGCAAAATAAAAATTGCAAGATACAGAAGCTAGATTAACGTTCATTTCCTGCTCTAATGATTTCAATGACTCAAAAATAATAAGATATCGTCTCTAGATCCTCTAAACCGTTTTTACCGTTTCTGATCGATTGATGTCTGTCATAAATGAACAATAGTGATTATTAATTCGCTTAACGTGGTGATGATATTTTCAGCGCGAGCGGTTCCACGAAAGAGGTCGAACCCAAACGATCGCCTATTGAGACCACAGTTGTGAACCTAACCGGCAGTTAACCCTGTATCCCCGGCTCGAATTCTAATTTCATTTATCCGAGGAATTTCCGTTTTCATTAACTAAACGTGCAATCTTACAATTACGATTTCAATCGGAATCATTTTATTTCTTAAAAGTTCGGCTGAATGCGGGTTGATTGAATCGCATTAGCCGTCGTCGGGGCGTTTTCAATTTATAAAGTTTCTACACGGTTGAATACATTTAAATGGACTTGGCCGATATAAAAGCAAAGATCGCATTTACCACGTTTTTATGGACGCTCCCGCGCCCGTGCGCGCGCGCGTGGCTCTGTGTGTTTCTCATCGAATCGCGTTCGCTGTGGTTTTTGCAATTCGTTGAACGATTCGGACGTGGGAAAGCGTCGAGTGTTTTCAGCCGGAAAACTCGTTGCACGCTTCCCCCGGGCTCCGGATACTTCTTTCTGAAAGTTGGACGCTTTTTATTGCCTGCTTGCTGCAGTTCTTCAAAAATTACTTCGTTCGTTAAGTTGAAAGGTTCGTTCGCAGACGGAATTGCATTAGTCCTCATTTGCAGTGTGCCACCGGCTAGCCCGGAATCGCCGAGGCGAGATCCGTTATCAGTGCCCGCGAAATCGTTCGAAACGAAAACAAGACCACGCCGCTAATCGTCGCATTCATTAACACCGCACAGTGGGGTATTTGCCCCGAAAAGTCGGAAAGAACTGTTTCAGCGCTATTTATGGGCTCGAGGTCAATAACATCAGCGAATAGAACGTATATCAATTAATCACCAAATTTGAACATTTCCTCAAAACTGAATTTCAAAGCTAAACTGCATGTTTCTCTTGGTAACCGATCATGGGCCAATCAGAAGAAAGTTTTCTTGCAGAAGAACGAAACTCTTAACATATCACAAATATGTTACCAAAACCAAATATGTCACCAAACACCTAAACATATCACCGAGTTGTATTGTAGTTCTAACGCAAAGTAAATCCGTCTGTATTTAACGGAAATCTAACCAGATCTAATGTGTTATTTCTAGCTATTAAGGATTTAATCTTTCACGTATCCCAGACTGAAAGCTAAACTCGATTCCTAACCTAACATGTTCCCGCTGGTGTTATATACACATCGCTGCTGCAGTCTCGTAATTTATGTGCCGAGCGCCAAATTAATTTGTAATCCTATAACCGATTTGTTTCAAATTCTAAAGGAATGTTCTACACACAGTACCAGAGTTGTCAGATGAGGGGAGGAAGCATGGGGACTAGCGTTGTAGAAGATGAAGGTAGAATGGGGACACAAGTCTTAACCTGACAATTCTGCATAGTACATGTATTAGGGGTGTGCAAATAAGTTCTTTCCCCTTTTTTATCCAAATTCAATCCTTTTTTATCACAATTCATTCTTGTCCGGTGACTCCCAATCTTTCTGCCAATTCTTCTTGCGTCTGGGTCGGGTTTTCGTTGAGCAATTCCCCTAACTCACCGTCATCAAACTTTCTCGGTGCACCTGAACGATCGTCGTCTTCCAAGTGAAAATTTCCGGCTTTAAATCTTTGCTACCACTTTTTACATGTTCTGCAAGATACAGCGTCCTCTCCCAGTCCTCTCGTCCTCGCCGCGCAAACCATTTCAGTAGCTTCAACAGCTGATTTTAGCTAAAATGATGCTTCTCGCACGCCATATTGCTTGAAATTGTTGCATAGGAACTTATTTGCACACCAATACTATGATTTTTTGATACGGGTTCTTGGTTCTGGCTCTTGTTCTGAAATAAATTTCCAGTGCGCGCTCTAAGTAACCATGCACTGCATAGAAAATTGCGGCGTCGATTGTTGCGTTACAAACAATAATTGTTTAATTGATTTTCCTTACTTGATATTCAAGATTTAAACCTCCCTTCCCCTAAGTCCGAATCTGTTTCGCAAGTGGGTTTTGCATAGAGTAGATCGCCGATCGAGCCGGATCCCGTGCCGCGAGATCAATGAAACGGTGGAAACGTGTCGGACGGACAGAACAGAAATGTTCCGCGAAAGTCCGCGAAACGAAAAACCGGGACAAAGTTTAACGAGTAGTCCGGCTCCGAAGTAAACCATGAATCTCCATATAAAGGAAGGCTTTCGGAGACGAACAAACGAGAAAAGGAGAAGAGGAAAAAATGGGAATGCCCCTTAACCACGGATGTCGGCGGCTTTGAGAATGGCGATAACTCGTCGAGGGAGAAACAAGCCGGTGGTTATCCTTCGTCGAGCGATTTAACAACGAATTTGCTCGCGGTTAATAATAGTTCAAGCAAGGAAAGCACTCGAGCGGCCTATTGGGTGGCACGGGTCAGGTGCTCGTAGAAAGTGAACCGTGTACTTGGAACTCGAGAACGAGAATGAGAACGTGAACACAACCCGTTTGGTCGGCTCAGCCATCGAAACGTGTTCCACTATCGCGCAGTCCACGGAGTACGATAATACTAGCAACAGGAAGAGACATTCGCCAGACACGCTACAGACTCGAGTTGATTCGTCACCGCTTCGTACGCCTAGGAGAAATTAATTTTTCGGCGTGGGTGCACGTACAGTAGGATGGACAGAAAAAAATTTTTTCTTGATGATCAATTTGTAATCAGAGGTACCTCGGGTTAGGCTTCTGATGATTAGAGTCAGGTCAGGTTGGGACTCGAAAATTCATGATACTCGGGTACCCGGAAATTTCGGATATCTGAAGCCGAAATTGAAATCGAAAAGAGAAGTTGCCTACTTGGGTTAACCCATTGCACTCCTTTGTCGAGTGTGACTCGACATCGGAGAAAGAAAATGTAAACGAAACGTGTTTTTATATGTGTATTTGGTTCTTTCTTTGTTTATTTAAGTCGTATTGTGTAGTTATTTATGTTAAAAACAAATATAAATTACAACAAAGTTTGAGAGAGCTATATTCAATATAATTAGTCAAGAAACTGTCCTTTGAAGTAAATTTCAAATGAAACACTTAGAATATAGTAGGTACTTGTTGGCAACAAAATTGAAAAACAATTCGGAGTGCAAACGGTTAATGAAACGCGTACGAAATTTCAGCTCGTTCGGATCATTCCTTAATTTTCAAAATTTTAGTCAAAAGACAGAGTCTCTACAGCCGGAGAGGGTAACTTTTCCCTCTCGATCCCTGCTAGAGGAGGAAACATGAAAAATAGCGTTTCTCTATGCTGTAGCAGGCATTTAACGGTGTAAATGCAGGCCCGACATCACTAATTCGTATCACAAGCGAAGGTAATAAAATACCGTACAACCAAAGTTCGAGTCTGCATAGGAGGAAATCACGTGTCTCGGATTTCCACTCGAGCGATTTGCATTGACTGGCGGGCCTGGAAACCGTTCGTCCGGTAATAACTCTCATCGAGGTTCATGATATTGGGAATTACGTGTTTAGGGGAATAAATGATACATGTTAGTCACGGTCTTTTTTTTCCTCGACGTTTCCTCTCAGGATTCGTCCAGAGGAAAGTCTTCATTGGCACCGATTATAAATTTTCGTTACTTCTATTGGGTTCGTGGGAAGACACTTAAACATTTATTTTTGATAAGCTGCTGAGACAAGTCAAAAACTCTCAAACATTACTATTGATTATTCTTATTATTATTGATTTGCGTTAAATAATAAACATTGTATGAAATAGAAAAAGTAATGCGAACAGACTTATCATTCGAGCCTTTAATAGTACAACCTGTGGCAATCTGTTGAACAAATTTTGGGTTGGACAGTGTAAATCGAATCGGAGACTTTCTTCCAGCAGTTCTATTAATCGGAAACTTTTTTCCGTAAAATTTTGTTTATTTTCTCGTTTCTTTGTTATAATAAATGAATGTTTATGTTATTTTGTTGTTTTTCATTCTTTAATAAGCCCCTTTTAATTTCCCATCAGTTGTAGCTCTTTTCTGTAAAATCCGTATCAATGTGTCCGATCGAAAACTTTTTGCCACGGGTCGTAGAACTACGTTTGCATTTAATTGTATTTTCAGTGAATTAATTTCTAGAAATCTATTACCATTAATCAGCTTAGAGCAGACCATTACAATCAAAACGCATCGTCTAGGAAGGGTAAATGGTCGAAATTGTGAATTAAATTAGAAGTTAATTAGTTAACGGTAAAAATATTGAATTCAATCACCAATAAATACAGAAATATTAATCACCGAACCAAACGTCACTGCTCGCTCGTGAATAATATTCATGAATTTAAAGGTCCCTGAAATTTCTCTACACGTTTGTGCATTTCATATCGTTACATAAATATAGCGTTCGAATGAGGAATTTAATTGAACATATCTGTCAGGTATTTTTTTCTACAGTGAAATGCTGATAGCAGCGAACCGAAACCCTTAAAGTTAAAGTTGTAAGACCTATTCGGTGAAACAATATGAAAAGTATTATAATTACACAAAAAGTCTTTTGAAAAATTTACGAAAATGTTTTAAGGAATTTTGTCCCAAAAACTTTCGAAATAGGTTCGTCGATGAGAATTAATGGTTCCTAGTTGAGCTATGGTTTTCGAAAAAATTTTACGGATCATGCGAGAAGAAATATACAGAGACATTCCAATTTTGAATTCTATTTCCGTCTCCGCAGTATAAAGGCCTCGCAGTTCAAAAATTCCTGTGAAATGTGATTCGCCGTTCTCCGTGCGAAATTTCACTGAAAAATGGTAATTCTCATTTCGGAATGGTTCCGTACACGAATACCATTAAACGAAATAAGTTGATGATGATAGTTGATAAAAGTAAATAGTAGTTTCGAAACTACCGTCTTACATAGTTTACAATCTACGAAAGGCGTGGCAGTTGAAGTCAGAGCGGTTTACTTTTTGATGCTGCAGATAAGTAATATTTAGTAGCTGTTTAGAAAATAGATTGAGTTAGGAAGATAAACATTACGAATGGTCGACTATCACGGGCTCACACCTCGCAGTTTATAATAAATTCAATCCATCCGAGTGCTGTTCCGCGTTTGCAAAACACTTGACCCGCGTGTAAACTTTAAGTTGCTCGGGGCAGCTGCATCAATTAAACGAAATGTGTTTTGGCCAATAATATTATACAGTGGATGTTCATATTATTCAAGTCACGTGTAGATTATTTATTTGTAAACCTTCAGTTACTCATACTCCACGTTCTAGATAACTGTTTAATTTTCCAACATAAATAAATTTTTATTCAGTGAAAAATTTTTATTCAATGCAAAATAAATATTTGCTGGTGTAGACGGCACCTTTGTTTATGCTTGAAATACTAAATTTACTATTTCAATTTTACTTAGTTCACATCTGTCGCGCGTACTAACATTAACGTGATATTTATAAATAAAAGGACAATTGCGAAACCTTCAAAGAACAAGAAAATACTTAACAAACTTTATTAAATGAAGATTCTATATGCATAAAAGTATAAAATTATAAAAGGACAATTTTTGATCTTGTAATTAGAATAGCAGCCTAAATAATTTGAGCATCCGCTGCGAATTAATAAATCGGAGCAGCATCTTCTCCTGTCGCCATGAAATTATAGAACCGTAGAAAAATATAATATCGCATCAGTCGAAGCCAAACAACTCGGCTCGTTTTTCACCGGAGCTGGGCGCCTTTTCATGGAAACGGCCTTAAGGATCTCAACAGTGGAGAATGCGGAATCACAGAAAACAGTGGACATTATGCGGGTGCAATTTGAAAAGTTCGCGGCCTAACAATGAAGCCATACAACTGTAGGTTTCGAATTACTTTTATTTTTCAATATGGTGAGGTTCTGAATGCGGCGCATCCCAGCGATGTTCCATGCATCCAGCGCTTTCATGCCATCCAGGAAATCACCGGGAACTTTTCGCATTGGCTGGTATAATTGATTTAATAAAACCGACCAACACCGTGGTGAATTAATCTGCTTATGCATCGACAGAGAGGGACAGAGAAAGAGAGAGAGAGCCTTATTGCCAATATTTTCTTACGCCTCCGACGAAAATAATACAACCGCCGCACGTCATAGCAGTTAGAAAAGAAATTCATTAGCCCACTTTCTCCGCGGGCGGTTCTTATCCTTCATCCATAAACCTCCGGCTTAATAAACGTCCCGTAATTAATGCACCAGAACTTTTCTCCGGCAACAGGATCGACTCGACATGGCACGACAGTCGATTACCCCTCTTCTGTCCACAACTTTCTCGAGATCGGTTCGGTGTGCGTCAGAGTCCTTTCTGTTGAACGGATCGGCACAGTAGTGCTCACTGAAATGCCCAATCTTTCGGAACCGGAAACAAATTCTCACGTTACAGGGTTGCGTTTCTCTTCTAGATAAAAAGATACTCCACACGTTAACATTTACTGGTCGTCCATCGGGAGATGGCAGTCCTCCGCTATTCAAATCAGTGTCGCCAGATCGAGGAAATCGAGGGGAATACAATTTACCTCCTCTCTGATGACCAGAGTAATATGTGACACGTTGCACGTGCGCGATGGGGATTGAGTGGGGCGAATGGGAGACACGTTGCGAATAGGAGACGTTGGAGTGTGCTCATGGTGGTGGAATGGGATAGTGGAAGGAGAAAAGGAGGAGAGGAGAAGCATTCGTTTCGGTAGCTTTCTGGCGACACTGATTGGAATCGCTTGACAAAGACAGCGAAGAGTGCGGTTCGCAGCCTGACGTCAACACTGCCGAAATTACTGATGGACGATCAGTACATGATTCTCATCTATTTTCATATTGTAACTGAAATTTCTATATACTATTGAAGCGTACGTTTAATAACATACATATTCAAGACTGAGCCAATGAAACAGAATAGCAAAAGCACATTAAAACTACGAGTTAGGGTCCTTGTGAGTGGCAGGGGTAGATTGGGGATGAGTCGTGGACATTGAAGTGTAACAGATTCAGAAAATTCAAGTGAGCACTACTGTACTCTGTAGTGTATACTGGTTGCCTCGCCGGGGCATGCCAGGCATATGTGTGCTCGTGAATGCAAGAACGTGTGCACAGGCATAACCACACGCGATTTCCTGCCTTTCTCTACAGCCAACAAACTCGCCAAACGAACCGAATCAAACGATAAGGCATTCACTTGCCGGCACACACCGGCGAACAGAGACGCGAATGTGGGCAGTGGGTAGCGCACAGCTATTATAAACGAGACTCCTTATCTCTGAGAACTAACCGACACTGCTCTTTCCCACGTTTTGTTGCTCCTGTGGCCTAACAGGGCGTTTCCTTCCCTAGGAACTATGCGCGCCGAAAGATCAGTCGAATTTCGTTGCGCCGCGTCCCAGGTTTCTTCCATTATAATGTCGTTCTTTTTTCTTCTTCTTCTTCTTCTACTTTTCGAAGTGAAACCTTGCCGATTTCTTCGGAGATTGTTCTCTATCGCCAGGAGAAAGTTCCAGTCGGATTTCTGCTCCAACTTGAAAGATACTTCTCTCGGATGCAGTATGACTCTTGGCAATTCTTCTTGTTACGTACCGGGGGGAAATAACAACCGTGGAATAATCAGAATGATTACACTACCGGCGTAAACAGTACGACTGCCGAGATGATATGACTGAAAGGAAATTATTGGTTCTCTCTCGCCCAGGACCAAGGGTCAAAAGATTGCACCTACGTATGTATTAGACTGGAATATGCCACTGGTCAGTAAGCACATCCTGCGTGCCGTTATTCCGCTCGTCTGTTGGTTTCTTGTAATCTACAATTCAAGAGTTCGAACTGTTCTCTGTACCACGTGTGGGATAAACAGGTGTTGCTTTGTTGCTACCCCTTTCTTCATCTTAGACGACCAAGTACGGTTGGAGGACCTGTCCTCTGCAAACAAAGTCGGGACCAGAGTTCGGCAAAAATTTAATCAACGATTGACGATTAACTTCATCAATCGATTGAATCAATCGTCGATTTTTCAATGATTACCTTTTTTGAATTGTACACATTAATCAATCAATCTTGGTTAAAATTTTAATCGATTAATGCTTAAAATAATCCTCTGGCCGGGACACTTTAATGTTCAGGTAGTGTAGGATTTTTGAACGTTGGACGTCGTAAATCATTATTAACATAATACAGTTTTTACGATGTTAACTATAATGAATAAACATTGTGAATACAATTTGTGCTATTCTTAATTAGATATTGATTGTTGTTCTACTTGTCCCAACAAAACATAGTTTGCAGGATGTTAAACATAGTGAATGTTTCTATGAAAATATGTTGTACTCTAAATATTAGAAATATTAATTACCTATAAAAATATAATTCTGACAATTATTAAACACTTGTCACTTGTACCACTGTTAAGAAAGTCGTATAGAGAATATTAAACAAAGGATGCCAGAAGCGTCGTTATGAATCATTCAGACCAACCAATATCAGTTCTCATAATTGTGATATTTTACTAAATACGACATTGTTTCCTTTATGAAGTATAATAATTTGGATAATTCTCATTACGAATTTAAATGGGACCGTATACGACTGCACGATATCAATTTGGCTTTCTTTACACAAAATACGAGACTGTGAAACAATATTTATTTAAAGCCGCTGGGAAATCAAAAACAAAGAGTAATTTCATGATTTAATAAGACAATGGTCTGAAATATAATTTATCTAGCTGGTAAAAAACATGTAGTAAGCATAAATTCAATGGAAAATGAGCAGAAACGAGAAAACATAAGACAGGGGTCAACGAGTTAACAACTGTTTATACAATACTAAAATTAATATCTCCGAAAATAATAGAATATGAAATCCAATGATTCCAAATCTGAGGGAATAATAATCAATTAATTTATTATTCAATAAATCTAAATGTAAGGGAATAACAATCAATGAATTTGTTACCTTTCGTTCTTCCATACATTATTACAAATTACTGCAAATACAGATAATACTCTTTATAATGTATACATCTCCATTCATTTATTTCTGACGAGACTTGGACAACAGTAAAGCACAGTCCGAAAAACGTATAACAAGAGAAGATAGTAACAATTTCGTGTAGCTATATTTTAATTAAAAAATTGATTGTTTTAATGCAAATCCGGCAATTTATTGGTTCTAATAATTAGATTACTCACTGTGTAATCTAACTGTTAAAATACTATTAATTTTACATATGTACTTATATATAGAAAATCAACACATTTTTACTCAGAATTTGATACTTGCCTTACGATACGAAAAGTAGGTCATTCCGATAAAAAAATGAAGGTGACTTTGAAACGTCCACAGTTTGCCACATGTTTTCCAATTTTCATAAAATGTATCGTCCAATATTTTTAAATTTATTAGTTTTAATGAGTTTTAAATTCATATTTTATAATTAATCGGGATAATCAAGTCAGCTGGGACACCCTGTAGATGAAGTTTTGTTGAAAACAAGTAAGGTTCGTTTCGGTAGCATTGTTGCTAGCGACGTACCCAATGTTTTCCTCATAAGCGTTCGCTTCGGAGCACGGTAATTCACAATGTGTTCCGAGAAGAAAGGATTGTCTCGAGAAGAGGCGGCCTAAGTCCACTTTCTATTCCTCGATTGTCGTCGTTCTCTAAACCTGGTCGATAGGAGGCTGGCAACGTTCGTGGAACGGTAGAAATTTCTCCGGCGCGGTGGACCGAGCCTTTCGAGTTAGTCGGTGTTTTATTAAAAGGCTCCTCTTTGTGTTTTCAAGAGCAGGTACAGTTATCGAACCTCCCCCTTCCTCCACTAATGTTCCGGCTGTTTGAGCTGGGGGAATTAATAACTATGTCACCAACATCGTGCCCCGAGAAATTATTCTCATTTAATTTGTAATCCGCGTTATAACATCACAATGCCGGTATTACAAGAAAGGCTCTCCGCGAGTACAATGCGTCAGCATTGAGAAGGGATAAGGTGATGTCCAAGCAAACAGAAGGATGATGATTCAAAAGGGACGAACGTTGAATTGGACCATAAATCACCCGGCAGAATGTTGCAATTGCGTAAATGGAGGGAACGGCGAGCCTTGGCGCGATCGCCTACGCTTTTAAATAAATGATCTCTACAGGATCCACGGTTTATACAGGGTGGTTCAACTCAGTGTCCTACCTAAATCACTTGGAAACTAGTTGGCCTATAAAAAAATGGCTGAAACGAAAGTTGTGCAGTTTTGTGTTTTTTTATCGTTATTTTATTTGTATTAATATACCATTAATTTTTAATATATTGTAGGAGAACTCGGTAACTATTCATTTCTCATCCCTTACAATTTTAAGGTTTACATTAGAGACACTCAAGGTTACTTTTTTGTCTCAATAAAAAAATTAGAAAAAGACCGATTATTACATTGTATTCTACTCTTGAAACCACACAACTTTCGTTTATCAATCATTTTTTCATACACCAAATAGTTCACATGTGATTTTTTCTGAAATCTCTACATTCCTTGATCGAAAATACACAAGTTTTAAAAAAAATCATTGTCCTACACTCTCTAGCAAAAATAGGGTTTTCATCCCCAACTTTGAGGGCTACTTCGATTGCCCTATGGATCATTGGAGATAAAAGAATACGTGTCAAATATTTTTCAACAAACTGTGCCCCGTATAAATTTTATTAAAACCGGCGTGTTATATGCTTAAATCTACCTGAGCCGCTCTGTAGAATGGCTATCCGGCTGCGACTTCGTCCCGAGCTATATTAATTAAAAAAGACAAATTCCCTTTGATAAATCCTCGGCACGGTGTAGTATGTCCGAAGCGAGGAGGTTTGGTTTATGTCTTCCGAGGCTTTTCCCTGTCGAATACGTTCAGGAACTATTGGCTTTGCAATGTTATAAATCGTTACGTGCGCGTTCGAAAAGGGCGCGCGACGCCCTTTGTTTTTTTTTTTCGTTTTTTGTTGAGCAGCTGACAAAATCGAGATGACAAACGGCGACCCGTTATCAATCACGATAAATTCCGGAACGGGCATGCTATATCCGAAAAGTTTATCGGTAATTTTGCATCGTGTTTCACGGGGATAATGCGTATCCAGTGTCGTTACTCTTTTACGAACATCGGCTGCGCCCTGTCTCCGCCTCCGTTCGCCTTTTTCCCTCGACCAGTTTCAACGGCATGTTATGAATCAATAATTATGCTCGGCGACGAAGCATCCAGTTACATGAATCAAATGAATATCCCTTCTTTATTAAGTTAACCTTTATTTTATCATGGCGACATAAATTGCTAACTGAATAATTATTTAATTTGCGGCTATCGGCAAGATACTCGTTCCCCAATTTTTTGGAATCGTTAAATTTTATTAATCATCCTTGACGTTCTTGTTATCACCGGGGAACAAAAACAACAGGTGTCCCACACATTTTCATGAAGAAAATCGATAAACAGTGAATGAGCTGGAGGAAAATGATATCGCTGAATTAATTTAACAACTATTGTACGGACAGTCAAAAAATTAATTGTGGAGAAATGATTAAACTTAGAGAATAATTTTAAGTTCAAATTTGAAAGGTGTCTTTTGACACCTCTTGGTAGAAATAGTGTTAAGGACAATTAGGAAAAAATGCATTTACGCACTGAAATCCCCACTAAAGATGACGGTCGGGGGGAAAGTTGTCGACACGGTATCTCTGAAATGTACCGGGACCATACCCACTAAAAAACCGAACGGTCTAAGACTCTAATGAGACCTTTTCCACCTCCTACGGTTCCAAGGATATGGGTACTGCGACCCGCTATTCGCATTACTCCAGTACTCTTCCTTTGGATCTCGTCCATTCCTGTTCTTGTCTTCTAAGAAGTTGCCTGGGCCTGACCTAGAGAATATCTAGAAAAATGCGGCGGTTCTAACAATAAGGCCCGAAGTTAGTCTATCGTTATCCCTATCAAATCTCGGCGATTAAATGTAGCTGGACCTCATGGGGTTAAGAAATTCATGAATAATTACTTGGTTTCTTCTGCCTGGATGCGAACAAAGATGACCATGATCCATATCAGTCGAGCAATTTCCGTGACGGGTAATTCGTTGCCCGTAGAATGACGAAAGACAGGCTGAACGTCGTTAGAGTAAAAAGGGTTGCTACACGAGGTGAACCTATTAAGAGGAAGTTTCAGCAAAACATGGGGGCTGTTTTGTCTTGCTCGTACGCCTGGGCCGATGTTAAACTAAGGGAACTGACGGGACAAATAGACGGACAAAAATCTTGTTCCGACGCGTTAAAATTGAATGGAAAAAATATATGAGTAGAACAACGGGGATTAAGTTATTCCCATGTGTAGGAAGTAAAATGGAACGTGACACCCAATTACACCTAGACTGATTTATGTGTATTCAATACATGCTTTGCAGTAACAGATGTCTTTTTTTCAGGGTAAGAAATCCGTAAATAATGAGAAACATTCATTCTAAAATGTTGTTATTATTTATTATTCACTGATATCTCATTTGTCTTCTTGGACCTTGAGGGACTACAGTTTCTACATTTTCAAATCTGGTTGTTTGTAATTTACAGTAATAAATACAATTTGTTATTCCTATATCTATTCTGTTATAGCTAGTCGGTGTTAATCAAGTATAATCCAATACAGTATTAATCCAAAACTAATACAAACTCCACAATTTATGTTAATGAACAGAGGGTTCACCTAACCACTTTAGCCCCTAATTGCTTAACTATTAAGCAATATTTGTTAGCTTATATTATGCAATGTTTGTGGTTTTATAAGTGAATGTAGTATCTGGCCTAATTGTTGTGGTATGATAGTTGTCACACTTTTAAACAGTTTGATGCATCAATAATAACATGGGCTATGAATTAAAATATAAATGCTGATACTTTTATATTGGACAAATTTGTATAGATACAACCATAGCAGTGGATATAAGCTTTTCAATTTAAATGTCAAATTATATATAATAAATTCAATACTTTATTTTTAATCTACTGAAATTATTAAAGAGAGAAATTTATACTTGGCTCCCGTGCTACGGAAAATTTATATTTCGCATAAAGATCCAGTTAGAATTTTTAATACTGGAAATATCGTGAACGTTTCAGTGTAAAAGTTGCCCATGGCAGAAAGTTGCTCGCAGTTAATAAAAAGTTATATGTAAAAACTTGGTTCACATTTCATTTAGAAAATTGAAGTTCCACTACGTTTTTCACGCTCGAAGTGGAGTTGTTTCTTCTGTTAACATATATCACGGGAGTGGTTTTAATAATATTTTATACGATGTATCTTGAAACAAGTCATCCTGATATCATTAATAAGTTCGTGCACCTCGGCTTGTAACATGTACGATGGAGTACCTCGTATATCGCTCTAATAAATACGAATATTATTCAACTCACATCAGCTGAAGGGCAACATTATTCTGTGCTTATGAATATTCAACTTTTACAGTAAACATACACCTACGGCGTATACAGAACTTCTTTCTCTGCTAGGAAATCATTAACTACAAAGTGACTCTTGCGAGCACCGTTGCGAAATAAATCACGAGGCGAACGGTTAATATTACAAATATTTATGCTAACATGTGCAAATAAAATGTGATTTTATGCAAACCAAAAATATAACATTACACGGAGTTAATATGCAATGAGTATTATATATTAAATATGTGCAATAAAACTGGAACTTTTATGATTTTATCGTTATAGTGGAACAGCCTAGTATACTATGACCTTGACATGACCTTAATATAAGTTAAGGTCTTGTAAAGGTTATAGTATACTAGGCCGTTGAACTCGTCTTGGCATAAGCAATAATTCTGTACTAAAAGATATGTATTCCCATTTTGAAAAGTCAAGGTAACCTTCATTGTTCACGAAGAAATTTCTTTTTAAAATTTTTTATCTGTGTATATTAAAATCCGTGTATATTGAGTGTGCAAAATATATAAAGTAAATAGTACATTGTTCTAAAGAGAAAAAGAATTTCGTTCCACTTTGTTATCAACTTCATAAAGAAATGTGCATTTACATGTACGTAGACAGATAGTGTATCAATAAAGCGATGGTAGGGTGTATAGAAGCTGTTGTCATTCATGTTGTGGAAGATCTTTGTGTAAATAATCCCGAGGAGGCTTTGTCAAATAACGATAGAACATTGTACTCGTTTGAATATCTGTGACTGCACTGTCTAAACCGACGGGACGGGACGCGATTCCGCCTTCCGCCGTTTCTGGATCCGAATGAAAGAATTGTGTGCCGAACGTGACACCCTTCCTGGATAGCTACCTCCAATGTTTAATGCGCGCAGGACCGAAAACCCGTTTTTGCAATCGGTACCCGTGAGAATTCGAAATTTTTCGATAGGTCGATGCCGCCGTGGCCTGGCATAACTCTTCTGGCACGAGATCGACCGTACCTTCGGGCGATATGAATGCAAATGATTCGCCTTTGTGTTATAGGAACGTTGAATAGATTTTGCTACTTTTCGTACTTCAGAAATCACTCGGCAACGATCCTTCCATGAAAACGAAAAGATATTATTTCTATTATTGATCCCAGCTTCGAATGCGTTCGGTAGTATTCCGTTCCCTGATTCATTCAACTCTTCGCAGTACGTAATACTGATAATTATAATTTTTATGCAAATTTACAGTATTGTATTACAGTTAATAGAAATTGACCTCTTCAGAGGTACTTGCACACCTGTGTACGTTAATTTTCTTTCCAAATTCAAATTATTCTAAGTAAAAGAAAATCAAAATTTGTTGTACTACGGAATCTCTCGACGAGATAAAAAAATTTGGCGTATAGAAGCATTGACAATATTTTAATCAAACAAGAAATTATAATATATACCTCCTCCTTCTACTTCAGAAAATTCATCCCTGCATTAGTAAAAGACAGACAAGAAAGCGAGTTAATATTGCATCATCATCCAGTTCTGAGCTATGTTTAAAGTTTCAAGTCTCTAGCTTATCGGGAAGTTAGTTCAAAATCAATTTCAAAATTTGTAACAGACAAACAGACAGACAAGAAAGCGAGTTAATAAAAACGTGGTAAAAACGGTGATTAATAGTAACATTTAACACGTTATAACCTAATCGATTTGCTTGAAAATGATCGTGATAAATCTAACGCCACTGAATATCAATTAATTCCTGTACTAATAGATTGATATTCAGTATTAATAAACTTCCTAACTAAAATACAGTATTAATCATCTCTGCATTAACACTAAACCTGCCGACCATCAAAAGTGGTCTGATCAAAAATGACTGATATGTATAGTATTATAAAAATAACAAGATTAAATTTATTTATATTTTGTGCGATTTTTACTATAATATATACTGGAGTCAAAAAATATACATTACAATTTCGATAATTGTCAAGTAAAAAATCTAAAATGGGTCATTTGACCCCTCGTGGTAGGTTTAGTGTTAATAAATTAGATTATAGTGTAAGGCGAAATCTTAATCACACTAATCGCCTCAGCGAACGAAATCGGTGAAACTCGTGAAACATAAATCGTGTGGCATTGAACGCGTTAAAAAAGCAAGTACAAACACAGAAAAGTTCGAACGCGACTTTCGGTGCGTAAGGGTTAACCTGTGGAGGATGTTCTCACTTTGAAGGAGCAGAAAGTATAGTGGGGAACAACTTGCCGACACTTGAGGTCCTCTCGAAGTGCGCCGAGCACAAAGGGAAACACCGAAAATTGTCGAGTTGCGAAGTTTCCTTGTTAGTTTCAACGGGAGCGGTTCGCAATCTCGTGCGCGAGTTCAATTTCTCGAGATGGAATAGAAATTGATTACCGGTCCGGTGGGGGTTGGGGATGGTCACACTGTTTTTTCGTTAGCAGCGTCATGGAAGTTGCGGGGTTATCGGGGGTAATGGGACGTAAGAGTGAGATTGGTAGGCATTGCAGATAGTTCGCGCGACGACGAGGACGACGGGACGACAACGATATTTTTTTGTTGTGACATGTCTTGTTTCTAAAAGAAAGTTTCATCCCGGCGGGATTGGAGTTCGATTTCTCGTTGGCCAAGGAAAAACCGTGTAGGTAGCGCCGACTACGAAACGAGGGAGAGTGAAAGCTGTGCACCGATGTATATGTGTGTTCTCTTCTCTTCCTTTTCTTTTTCGTCGCGTTGAATACGAATCGCGGCACGTGGCTGCGACGAGACGCGCGCGGCGCCGGCACTAGCTCGTCGTTTCGCGACAGAAGGATATTTTTCCCCTCTACGCTCCTCCTCCTCTCCCCCCACCCCCACGGAAACAAACGTTCTACGTGCCCGGAAACTTCGATCATTCGATTCGATATCGCAAGACTGGACTTTTCCAATTAGGCTACGCCGAGATTCGTGACAGCTTCAGACTCAAAAATCTTTCTATTATTCCTAGGCAAGGTGGAAGGCCCAATCAGAGTTGCCAGAACAGGGGAAATGGTTACCTTCTCTCTGCCAGTATCGGATTAGTCACGTGACACGACGTGGTAGAAGGAGAAGGTAGAGTGGGGAATCTTAATCTGGCCACTCTGATTTCAAGTCGTACCGTAGATTCGTGCTAATATTAAAAATTTATAGGATAGGAGAGATGCCACGCTTTTTCATTAGGAGCCAATAACAACTTTTTTTCAATTGAATTATTTAGATCACGTATCCCTTTCAAGATGTTAGAGACTATAGTGAATTGTACGGCAACTATGATTTATGGTTCACAACCCTCCAAGTTAATTATTAGACTGAGGATCCTTATGCATTTATGGCTTCCAAAATTTTCCATGAATGCTAGAATATAAAATTCTACGGAAGTTAATACGATTTTTATTCATTTCAGTTCTATAAAGACTACTGTCACTGAAAATAAGATTTTATTTATTGCCACTATCTTAAAATTTGCCTACAAACATTAAAAATTGTATAATGGTAGAGGACCAATGAGACAATATCATTAACAACTTATTTGTAAACATTCTAAGACTTCCTTTAGTAACCGAATAATTATTAAAAGAGACAAAAAATTGATTCTCGATTCGGAGAATCGAATAGCAGAGAAAAAATTCGATCTTCGTACATTTTTAGCTGGAACCTTCGGACAGGGAAAATTTGATATTTTCAATATGGGCTACTGTGTATATGTAACCGACAGTCTCACCCAGTTAAATAGATAAAGGATGATGGTGAATGGAGGTCAAATCGCGGCGAGAGAGGATAAAAACGTACACATAGAAGAAGGGAAATCTGTGAGCAAGCGGCGAATATAACAGACACAACACACAGAAATTTTCGACTCGACTCGATAATATCGCGGTTAGTGGGACGATCATCGGAGAAAGTTACCTTCTCCTTTCTCGCCGTTTCCCTGGCTGACCCACTCGTGTACCCGCCGCGCCGCGCCGCGTGCTCGAAAACCTTCTCCGCTCTTGTCTCCCGGCGTGTCCTCCTTTTATAACTCATCCTGCCACGAAACGCTCCGTTTCCAACTAATTAGACCAATTTTTACCGAAACCAAAGAAACAGTAATTGCGATCTTCCCAGTTAAACCGTGAAACTCCGCGACAATGCCGTTTCCCAGGGGAACTCGTCTCGCCTCGCCTCGCCTTGCCTCGCCGAGCTGAATCGGAATTTTCGTAGGAATCGTAACGATTATCTTTCCTCCGATAATACGGAACGGATTATTGAAACCGAGAATGGCGCGTAATTAACTGCGCTCGCTCAAACAGCCATGGGACAGTCTAGAAATGGATTTCCTTTGAGTCCGAAGCGTTTTAAAATTTCGCTGCAGCTACCCGTTGCACAGTGGGGCATTTGAAAAGTCGGAAAAATGTCGATTTCAAAATTTTACGTAAGTCGTACAATTTTTGCTGTCCGACGTGATTAAAGGTCTGAAGAATAAGCTTTCAGTATTCTCTTTTTTTGGACTCCCGTGAAGATTATATTGATTTACAAGGAGCAAATACATTTGTATTTGTATACATTTGTATAGAACAAGTCAGCAAAATACTAATGGTTCATTGGTAAAAATTAAAAATGTTAAAAGTTAGTCAACTAGCCCCGGTCTCCCCTACTCTACTTCATCGAAAGTCAATTTAAATCTGATTTGTTAAGTAAGTAATAGTCAAGTTCGAGTCTCTTGAAGCATCAGTCAGTTTTCTTCGCGTCTCGAGCAGAGTCGCCAGATGAGAGAGCACGAATTAATGTCCCCACTCTACCGTTCCCCTTCTACGACCCTATTCCCCACGCCGCGGCCCGGTCACGTGACGCGCTTCGTCTCTGTCATGTGTCCGGTACTGGCAGAGGGGAGGTAACTTTTTCCCCTCGATTCGTGCTCCCTTCTCTCATCTGGTGACTCTGCTCTGCAGTCCTTTCTGAACTTCGTTCTGATGTAATCTAAATGGAACATGGTCTCGGTGGATCGATAAGACTTTGTCCCGAAACTAAACAATAACTACGTCGTGCGTATACAAGGGATCCATCAGCGGGCTACTAGATGATAGTTTCACTAGCCTGCGAGATGCACTGATAATAGATTGTACATTTCAATCTTCATTCGACTTCTTGTGCACAGTATAGCTTCTTCATAGACGATCAATGTAAAGGGATAGTATGATTTTCAATAAAATCATTTCGAAAAATTTTAACCAGAACTCTCACATGAATCAAAATGAACTACTTCAGCTAAATTTCCATAGGACTGCTTTTCTGCAAATCTCGGAAAATGCATTTTTGTCATTTCTTTAGAAGAACCTGGAGAAGATTTTTGTCATTTTTAGATCTATACACACGTGATTAAGATATTGAAATACAATTTATTAATTGTATAATTTATTAATGTACTGTAATATACAATTTATTGATTGTATAATTTATTATTGTATTGTAATGTACAATTTATTAACATTACACATTCGTAATCACTAGATTGCAGATTTTAATAAAATACATAATGAATAATTTTAATAAAGTGCATATTAAAAAATTTTTAATAAAATACGTAAAAACATAATTTCAATAAAATACATAATCAAGTAATTTTAATAGAACACGTAAAATACGTTTTTTATCAATTAATAAAAGGAGAGAATATATTTTCGATGGAGGTATATTCCCTTTCATCCCGGTATAGAGACGGGAACTCTCACGATCGTGATTTAAATGACCCGGGACCGTTGTCTATCGAGAACAATGGGAAGATAAGGTATACGGAAATTGAAATTAAAACTGCTATACCGCTGGACCCCCCAGACACTTGAGATTCGTTAAGAAACTAGGAAAATCAGGGGTGCCACCGTGGTCCTGGTGTTTAATTCATGGCTGGCCGACAAATTCCAAGATGGCTGGCTCTCGTGTCCTACTTACATCACTGTTCTTCAATCATTCATAGCATTCATTTGAAAATCATTTATTAAATCATTCCCCCAATATCAAGCTTCCTTCAATGTGAATTATTTAAAACTATTTAGAATCATTTAAAGAGAACTCATCGTGAAGAGAAAATGTATAATTTAATTCATTTTTAAAGATGTTCTGTATTACTATATTACCCAGCAGTTTGTTAAATGTTTATGAATGTTCCACAACAACGATGAAAGCTTAAATAACTCCTACGTTGTACTGGAGTCTGCTAGTCGTGCATGGAGACATGCTTTATTTAAAAATAAAATAAAATATCTGAATAATTACTAAAGAAAAAATTACTAAAAACAGGTTTTGTAGTTAAAATGGTATATGTATGATAAACTTGTGACAATATTTCTTGATCAGAACGTTTTATAATATTTGCAACAACAAAAATTCTTTTTCAAATCTGAACGAACAATTCTCCGTAATAACCTATACACAGGGTGACAGAACAGTAATTGAATTTAATTGTTTATTAAATTTCTGTTCTCTCCGGTACATACATAATTCGGAAAATTTCGAACATGTAAAGATCATTTCTAAATGTTTCAAGCACTCCGACCACGTTGCTGTCATTGCACGAAGTTAATCTCGAAAACTTGTTACTATTCCGCGTTGCATTCAGAAACTTTCGAAATAAATTGTATCGCTTCGAACATACAATCGCTGTTATAACTTTCCCAAGCCGGAATCCAACAGAATTTTCCACAAAAAGCCGTGCTGAATGTACGGGAGATGTTCTATAAAATTATATAATGAACCGAACAACGACGATGGAACTAACGAATCGCGGTATCATCGAGTACGCGTAATGTTTCGGAAGGGAGATCCGTACGCGCAATCGACACGTGATCGAAGTACTGACTAAAATGATAGCGCGTATATTGTTGTATACCAACGATAAGACTTTCTCTAGAATTAGTAATCACTAGACAGGACATAGAAACCAAGTAGGAATTTATTTCTCTCTTTTATTAAGTTGTAAAAAATGTATTGATACTCTTACATTCTTGTAATCTCTTTATTGTTTGAAATTACACCATTGTTAGTAATCACTCATGTAATCTAAGCGTTTCAGTTCGTCTTTCTATCTTCAGTTCGTCATTCTACTAACTATTACTCATCCTTGAACTTCATTCCCCATGATTCATCCCTTACTGACCATTAGACGAAAACAACCCCCACTTTACAGGACCAGAAGACCTATATCTTCTGCTGAATTCGGTTCCTCGCGAGCATTCTTATTCTCATTCTCATTCGCTTCTGTGCAGTTTTTACCGAGTCTTGTCTATACGACTAACATCTTGTATTTCGTTCAGAAATTGTACCTAATAAAATATATTAAGTATCCGGAATACAACAATATGCTATCTCTAATTTCTAGAAAACTACATAGAATTTCTGAACGAAACACGTGGTGTCATAACTGTAGCAACATGGAAGGAAGGAACCTGCTAATAAATGAAGTTCATCCTGACTATCTGAAGGAGCGGATGAAAAACAAGAATGCTGGAGGCGAAACGATAGCACAGTTACTAAGTTTTATAGTATATATAATATATATTATTATATATTTCAATATTATAAACTTCAGATTCTAAAATATTTGTTCCACAAGAGCGCTATTAAAAAGGTCCCGTTGGATAACATTTCTTCCCATAGAAACTCCACAAGAACGAATATGTTCCAAAACAGAATGCAACATTTAAACAGAATTTTCCAGAAACAAAAAATAAGTGTCAGCTTCGATCTCTAGTGACCACTATATATGTCGTTCAACTATGTACTTTCTAATTTGGCTGATACAATCGACTTTCCTCTTGCTATAAATACCACTGCATTGTTCGAAACACTTCGGTACAACACAGGCACTGTAAAAGAAGATAGGAAATGGGACAAAAAAAGGCGAGAGAGACGCTTTCTCGCGCCAACAACATCTCGAGAACCAGTTAAAGCGAGGGTGGTCGGGCTACGGGAAAAGAAGACACTGTCCAGATGCAATGTCCTTCTCCAATGGCGCCGATACTCGTTGATGGCTTACAGACGTTGCCGTTGCAAGGAGGTTCGAGCACTCAACACGAAAACACTTTCTCTGCTCAACTTTCTCGGGGGTGGAAGGGATCATAAAAGGGGGTGGAGATCGATACACGAAGGATTCGACAAAGAACCCAGAGGTCACGCGAACCGGAATATTCGAACAAATAAGATATCGCTTTGCGTATAGTATTACTCGTATAGTAAACAAAAATGAAAGGTAACACAGTATTATCACCGGAACTGTCGCAAAGAAGTCTACCATAACTAGATTGCGGATGTGATGCATTTATGACAAAAATGGGTAAGCACAATCTAAAGCAGTGGACATATTAAAAAGATTTAAAGACTTCCAACTATATAATCTTTAGCTTTGTTAATGTTTAGCTGTAAGCTATAATATGTGCCTTTCATTTCTTAGTAAACAACTGACAAATGGACTTGGGCCACTTTCAAAATAAAAATTTGTATCATTCTATTGACCAGCTAATTTCATTTTTACAAAATTTTTGTGATTTTAAATATATTAGTTACAATTTGCTTCAGAATGAAAAGATAACGTAAACAAACATTTTTTAATTCGCATAGAGATCCGCAGTCTAACCATAACGAACCTTTTTCTTTAGACCTTTAATTACGTCGGTCGGACAGCAAAATATTTTACGTCTTTCTCAAAATTTTGTAATTGACTTTCTTCCGACTTTTCGGAGAATCGGTGAACGGAGAATCCGCTTTGAAATGTAGCGTGTCTAATCGTGCGTATGGTTTCGCGAGCGATTGTGCGTTGCAGTTGTGAGTCTAGCTTATTGTCGCGCGGTTGATCGGCTGCCGAGAGTGCCGCCCCAGGTGGGACATATTGTCGTCAAAGGGAATTGCCAGCTGTCGCAAAGAAAACCGAACGGGCCGGTGAATAATCAAGATTAAAATTTTCCGCGCGGCGCGAGTCGTAAATCGGATGAAACGAATTCTATGGGAAGGTGGGCAGCAGGTTTTCGCCTGTGGATTGCAGTCGTCGTCGTCGTCGGCCTCTCCGTGTCCCGGACGGACCCTCGCCTTAGGTGTTCGCAGTCAAAGGGAATTGTCGCATGGTGGAATCACACTTCCGCCAAGCCCCTTTTCACAGCTTCTGTCATCGCGCCCGTCGGATTTCAACTGTTCCGATGCATATACGCCGCTGGGTGTCGTCGGGAATATCCCCGGAGGCGTTTCGCGCCGGTTCCCTCTCTTTGTCGATTATAGAACGTGCGTGAATCGCCCACTTATTTTCCGCGGGCATGTTCGCGCTTCACTTTAATAGCGCAAAGCAGCCGCAATTTTGAGGGCGTGTACCTACACCCCGGAAAGCTACGCGCGATTATACGCGGCGCTTTCTCGTCTTTGATCTAGCCAGAGAATTCATTCGTAACTATTGCCTAAACCGGTGACGGTTAAACGGTGGATCAAGCCGGGACTAAACGGTAAACGGAAATTCCTGCCGCCATGTGTGCGCGGCAATTTATCGACTTATTCGGAGATATTCGTTTCGGAACAATTACGATTACACACGAAATGATAGCGCGTCTTTGCTACCTTTAAAACCGCGTGGAATCTCTGAGTGAAACATGCACTGTCGTAATCGCGAGCCAAGGATCTTTATGCAAAATACGAATTTTCTAAGTCAATCGCGAGAAATTGAAATGAGATAAACATGAATTTGTGCGTCGCGTTAAATGCTGAATCGAGCAAACTAAAAACCTTCAGCTTTAATTGTAACGACCCATTAAAAAAACTCAATATCACTATTATGTAGAGTGTTAGAGTTTGCAATAATTCGATTTATAGGATTTATTAATTTAACCGAAATTTAAATGAAGTATGAAACCGAGTATTTTTGAATATTTATTAGACTCTGTTCAGAATCTTCATCACGAGTCTGACACGATATTGTAAGGCAAGGGGTTAACGCACATTCTCTCGGCCGAATTAGTTCGTTGTATCGAGGCTGTACTGTATTCAATATCAATTAAAATTCGTTTGCACTTCGTTTTTGAGATGTAAAGTGAAAAATCTATCTGGCCGGAAACTTTCGCGCGTCACCTGTATACGGGCGTGCAGTGTATCGGATTCGCTAGATGTATTTTTGCACTTTTCACGTGAAATATCGTTGTCAGCTATAAATCACTGCGGCCGTTTTTCGTTTTAAGCGGGCCGCGCGCGCGCCAAGCCGTAGACAAGTTGGTTTCACCTGCGAACACGTGATCAGAATTCCACGAAAAATCTGAGACGTGTGGCGGAGCGGCTGATTGCGTGGCCCACCTGTGGTCACCCGTCAGGTAATTCGATTATCCATAGGGAGGGCCACTGGCACTTCAGTTTTTCGTTAAACAAATAGAAAAGTATAGTATGACGCATTTTTTAGAATGAAATAAACGACGGATCGTGTAACTAGAGGCTTCTAGAGGTTTAAAATAAGTTAAGATTCATCGGGTATTTAGTGTCCAAAGCCTTGTTGGATTAGCTGCGGCCCAGCATTAGGGGAGATCTTACTTCTCCCTGGTTTTAGAAGGACACGTCCTGCAGGACGACGATCAATTCCTTTTCATGGACGCATAGAACCTGCACGGGCCAATTTCTATGAAATTTCCGGACGCAATAGGCTAGGTCCGAACAGAAGCAAGGGAGGAAAAACTAGAAAATGCTCGTGTTATTCAGAGAAGGGAGAGCCGGCGGTAGGCTGGGCCAGGTTATTACAAGATGCAGACACCGTTTCTGAAATAAATGTGCCCGCTTTTCAACGAACATTCTCGTAGACCCTCTCTCCGCGCATTCCAGCTGTTTTGTGCTTATTGCGGGCTTTCCTCTCTTTGCCAGCCCACCTCTGTGGAAAAAAAAGACAGTAAAAGCTGCCGGACGAAAACATCTGGAGAGCCCATAGCTTACCTTCGTCATCCGGACGCTTTCATACTGTTGATTGTTGGGTTGTTAAACTTCCTGTTTCGCACAAAAGACCTGTTTATTTATTCCCGCTGTTGGAGCGCGTGCTATCTCCCCGCTAAATTGTGTTTGATGATTCAAGACGCTAGTTTCATCGTCTATTCTGTTCACATTAACAGCCACGATTATTAATTGTAGGAGCAATTTTGTTTGCAAGTCGCTTACTTCGTGTGGAAAACAATTTGAAAGCTCAATATTTATGAGAACTAACTATTTTGTTCACGAGTATTATTATTGGATCTTAAGCTACTAATAATACTGTAAGCCTACCAGTTGTGGTATCAGCATAAATTTTAAAAGATGTTTCGCTACATATCTTAAGAAATATTGAACTTACAAAAAAATGTTTCAAACAAAAGTTGTGCATTTGTTTACGTAGAATATGATTCTGAAATGAAAAATATGGATTCATGATGAAAAAAGACAAAATGACTTTGAAATAACCTGGAAACCGACCATGCATTAAAAAACTAGTAGTGCCATCTGACTCCCCACTCGAAACACTCAAGGACATGTGTCAGTTTGTTTTTTTAAATTCACATGTCTTCGAGATTTTTTACAGTCTCAACTTAAATGAATGCCCTGAATATCGATGGATCTAAAGAAGAGGAGGACGTTTCCGATGTTATCCTCGCCTAGATTTGACTTGAGGCCATTTTCGATGAAGAATCTGGATCGTTGTAAAGAGAATCTGGGACATTCGAATAGAATATGCTGAATGCTGTTGGTTCGAACTCTTGTCTAACGCATCGAGCATCGAAGAGGCGCCAACATTTGGAGTCGGAACATTAAAAGCCACAAGTGTTTTCGGCGCGATTATGGAAAATACGAAAATACAATTACAGCGTGTCCGTAAACGTACGGCCGGCGATGCACGGTTATGGCTCCCACGATAAATCTACTAGCAGGTTTTTCCGCTAGGCTTTTTATTTCCGAAAGGAACGATGCAGTGGGGAAAAATAAACATCGGAGCCCGTGCATATTGTTCCCCGGGGTGCTTTTGATTTCAAAGCATCAAGTGCGGCTGTAAAACGTCGCGAGCACGTGTGCGTTGTGGAAAGAAGAAAAGGGAAGGGAGAACATAAAAGAATGAAGCGCTGAAGCTGGAACTTTTCGACAGTGAAACATCACAGATGCCTCTTACCCGAACAAAATCCTTTTTCGCGTTCCGCTCGCGCACACGGGCGTGCAGCGACTTTTTTTCAATTACTTAGCTCCGGGCATCGCGCGGCGATAATTACGGCTGAGTGATCCCAGTGATTTTAGGGAAATTTGTTTCGGCGATCTCAATTCCACTATCCCCCGCAAAATATCGAATTGTCTCGAAAATTCATCAGCAGTTTCATTCAGAATATTGCTCCCATTGTCCCATAGAATTCGCGTTCAATAACACGCTATAGACGGACCGCCATTTTCTCTCGGCAGAAGCTCGCGCAGCTATTAAGCGCACGCGAACTAATTAACTCGCCAAGTCCAAGCTGCTATTCTTTTTCAAAATCTCGGAACCCACGATTGTTAGCGAAATTAATAATCATAGTAACTTTCTCGCGGCTGATAGTGACGTTAGAGAAGTTCGGACGGATGACGAACAGAAACATTCTGCGGTATCATCAGCGTTTATAAAGTTGCTAAATCACCCTGTTTTATAATTTGACAAACTCTTGCTTGTCATTTCTTTCCTTTTTTTTTGTCGGATCTCTTCAACCCCTTGCCGTATATAATTTTCTTTAGAGTTGCAGGGATTAAAGCGTCTTTATCCCGAAAAATGTCGTAGAAGGGAAAAGAAAATTTATATTTTTTGTATGGCTACATTTATTTCAATGCTTAAATATTGATTACAAACGAATCAAATTTTATTTCATTTAAAAAGAAAGGCGTAACATTCATATTTGTTAGACTTCGTTTGAAATCTTCACGAGTGTGATTCGTTCAAATACGACAAGGGTTTAAGTTTAAGTTTAACACTAAACCTACTACTGCCGATCAAATGACCTGTCTTACATTTTTAATTTTATAATTATTGAAATTATGACGTTGCTTACATGGCAAATGATTCCATAAATTTCTTTATCCAAGCACATCTCGCAATAACAATTGCATGAAACCTAAATAAATAGAGCCTTGTCGTTTTTATTAGCTAAAATATTTTAATCGCTTTCAGTGCTCGGTAGTTTTAGTGTTGAGTCAACAGTACAAAACTTCGTGGATCTCAAAGACGCAATCATTGGAGCGTTAAACGAAGCAATTTTTACTGCATAATTACTTTACTTATTCCATACTTTACTTGTTCTGTTCATTTCAAATACTTTCCATTAGCTTGTACACATGGTTTCCAATCAGAAACCAAGTTATTCACCTGCTCGTAATAGACATTCCTTAATGAAACATATTCTTAAGAATGTACCCGCTCGTGCAGATCTTTTCACAGTTTTAAATTGCCTGGCCCTTAACAAATTTTTTTCAAATTCTAAATGAATGGAAACCTAGTGAAAACGAACGCGGTGAATGGATAGCGCGAGATAAAATTTGATATTTCCACCCGTATTCGCCTCTTATATCTATTTGACATACTTTCCCTCATGTATAACGCAGGTTGCGTTAAATGTGAAAGAAAGTATGCAAAATCTTACGTCTGATTGCAGAGAATGATTCGATAGAAAAACTCTTGTCAATTTAAAGAAATTTATTGTGTTTCGGAATTGGGTAGTGGATTGGATTTTGCAGTCTTTTAAATGCTAGTAATTTGTACGGTTTTAATATTCTTTAAATTATCTTGAAATTTCTCAATGAATTTTTGTTTCTCCATAATGAATCTCTTATTCCATACGTTTCTTCATACAACAAATGAGCCGTTTATTTTGAAAGTGACCTAAGTCCATTTCACGTCAAGTTATACACGTTACTACAGTCAACAAGAAACAATTGACAAATGGACTTGGGCCACTTTCAAAATGAACGGCTCAAATAATTTATAAATAAATAGCTAATATGTTTTTTTAATAATTATACTACACCAAAAAGAAGTTCAGAAATCTTCTTTTAGATTACAATCCCAAACGAAATTATATTAAAGGGCGTAACTGAATTGTTGGTTCACGATTGAAATTGCTGTTGAAGGATCTGCTCTAAAAATCTGTATCCATGAATCATTTTATAATGAAATTTATGAAATGATCACCGACAATAAGAGCCATTATAATAGTTGCGTTTAGCGCACGGTAGTCCCAGTGTTAATGGTTCCGAATTGATCAAGAAAAGAAGCGATTGATCGATTCGAAACTGAATCCACCTACTGCAGGGGACTGGTAGAGGGAAGCGCAGTGACATGCAGGTTAGATGAGGTACCCGTGACCGAACAAGGCGCGGGCGAGCCTACCATAAATCCAAATAGGCTATACTAGAGTGCGCAGTCCTCCATTGTGCGCAAGTGTGCAGATTACCTTTATTGCTGGAAAGTTACGACGGCAATGGTCCTTAGAAATTGTGTCCACGGAACGGGACTTTTTAATTAAGTGCATACTGTTCGTGTCGTCAATAGGTATTGTCTCGCCACGCCATAAGGGATAATAGAGAAATTTTAGAATTTCTAGCGTTAACCGTTCCGAGGAAAATCGCGGGAATAAAGCTGTGGAACTTGTGTGGCGGAATAGCTAACATGGAAGAATACGTGATGTCTTATTAGGTTGTTGCAGAATAATTACGGTATTAATCAGTTTTTATTCATATTTTACTCTCTTTTTTCATGCTTAAAAAATATAAGTCATATTACGAATTATAAAATACTTTCGTGACTCACTGTGATTGATCGATCGCGACCGCCAACAAATGCACGCGCGCACTTGATAATTTTCAGTACGAGTTTAAATTTCAGTTTGTACGCACACTTTTCCCAGTTTGTTATCAAGTTCGAGTTCGAGAGGCTCGGGGTCCCGAGCTAACAGTGATCGTCGAAATATGAAATTTAATTTCCTACGGCTCAAATCTAAACTGGATCCGTCAGTTTCCGCCGATCAGACTTCCATTTCCTCGGGGAACGAGAGCTCCTCGCGAAAAAGTTTAGCCCCAGCGTCTCCGAAGTATTTCTGCCGGGTAGAATAAGTACCTTTTGAGTTCTACATTCAGCCATATAAGACAGCCACATATCAATTTCAAAGTTTCTTTCGGGATAAAGCTGTAAGTGGCTTACGGGAGCCAGCCCGGAGCACCGCGGCGTGTCCCGGAATGCGTCGCCATCCCTCAAACTTCCATCTGCGAGGTACACTTCGAAATTAATGCTCGGGAGTGCTATTCCCCCTCGGTACGCAATATGAAATTCCAGAGTGGGATAGACGCGTCATCCATAGAACGGTGCATACGTCTAAATGCGTTGGCTCCGCTTGTAATATCGTCGGTAAACCTGGCACGAGCACACGGGATTCTTAATGCTAGATATTCCATATTGAATAATACGGAGTACTTGTGTACCCTGAACTTTGCTATTTCCATCGTCGACTGGCGCACAATGAAGCTTCGAAACTCGGGAGAGCTCGCTACGAGACCAGCCGAATTTCCAGCTAGAAAATGTCTTTCGAAAAATCGCAGTCGAACGATCACATTCTCCCGATCTCTTTCTTTACCTTCAATCCTGGGAATGGTAAACGAATCCACGTGAAAACTCAGACTGAATCATAATCGCGAGAATTCAGAATTTGCTGATTTGCTGAAGCCCTCAACCCCATCAGCACAAACATCAGCATATTATCAACATAGGGCACGTGTATCTAATTTCTGAAGTTCCAAGCGAATAGTTTCGTTATTTAAGTTAGGCCGCCTAGTCATTACAGACGACTCCTCTCCCACCCTTAAAAAAAAATTTCATATGAAACAAAAGGGGCTGCTTTAAAATGAGTCCAGGTACAGTGAGCCACGAAAGTATTCGAACGCCCTTTAAAACAGAATAACTTTTTCATAATTGTACCAAACGACCTAATTTTTTATAATCAATTAGAAGCACTGGTTTATGGAATGATATGCAAGAAAGTGATTTTCCAAAAAGTATAATTTACAAGGTTACATGCAAAAAAGAGGGCGTTCGAATACTTTCGTGGCTCACTGTATATTCTAGTATTTTTTAAATGAAACTATCACAGTTCGTATATCGACAATATCTCGAGGCTGTTGTGTTCGCATACTTTTTGGATCCATTTTTAAGAAATACGGTGGTTGATAAGCAGCGTTCGAAACTGCGTTAGAGAAACGTTTGTCGCGTCGGTTTCACGGAAAAGTCGAAAAAATTCATGAAAAATACGTTGAACAGTCAGAGGTTATGTATGCAGGTTGTTTTTAAGATGTTAGTGCACACGATTGTGGCCGCAGGATGCGCGTGCGGAGCGCAGGCTGCACGCATGCATATTGGAAGGCTGGCTGCCATGCGGACGTGCTGGCATTTGGCATTGCGCCGCATATTATCCAAGGATGCACGAAATACCTTGCCATTTGCACACAGGACACGCTCGTTCGACGTTGTTGCTGTTGTTGCGTTGCCGTTGCCGTTGCCGCAGCCTCGTTCCTCCATGTTCAGAGGGCTGTGACACGACGCATTCGATCCCTCCTGTCTCGCTACGGGAGAGAAATGCGTCTTTCGAACAGGACAGGACAGGCTTTCGCGTTATCACCGAGAATTTCTGCGGCTTCTGCAAACGCATTTAAATCCCCCTTGATAGCCCTTCATACCATATTATTTATTAATTACTACGCTTATTACTACGCTTATATTAACTTGCCGTGTTGTTGTATGCGTCAAATCTTGTAATCGAATTTTAAACCACTTCGCATAGTCCAATCTTGCTGAAATTTTGTATACACACTTGCTTCCGATGACAATATTTGCCGCCACACTCGTGGGATCAAAAATGAAAGTAAACAAAAAACAAACTTACTGACGGACGAAAGACAAAGAGTGAAACTGCTACGCAACGGAGAAGACGACTGGAAAAGCCAAGACAAAACAAACGGGACAATAAATTATCTAATCGTGACACAATATTTTCCCCTTTACAAAAGATCTTGGTTGAAGTGGTAATTAAAATCGATTACAAGATATGTAAAGACTAAAAAGAAAATAAAATATATAAAAAAAACTTTTTAAAAACCACGCTTATATTGAAATGCACTAAAAAGGAGAAAATAATTTTTATTCTTAATCTTCGACTCCCGCAGCTTTCCCGCCGCTCTTCGGCTGAAGACGTACTGTAACGCGCAGGTTATTAGGACTAATGAAATATCATTTTTCACAAAGTCCGAAAAGAAATTTGCCGCGCATCGAGCAAACAATTCATTCAACCTGCGTGCGCGGGAACAGTTCTTAACGCCGCCGTTCTGACGCTCGTTCCCCTAATGTTTTCACGGTTTGTTCTTTGAACATTCCGGCGATATCTCGCAACGGTATCCCAGCGTATGTTTGCACACACGCCGCGCCGGCACACTTGATCCATTGTGGGCTAGCACGTGACTGTCTCTTGCTCGGTGTTTATTTAATGAGCACGTGTGCCAACGAGTTATTGCCGGCGATTAATCCCTGCGATGCCGTTATGCCCAATATGATTTGGGAAGCGTGGAACGCAGGCGCCGATGGAAATAAGAGGGATTAGAAATGTGTTCCTGTAAACGAATCGTAGTTCTTTTAGACCCGTTTCGCACGACCCCTTTGCACCCGATACCGTACAGTCTTCGGCGATGATTCACGGTCTTAGGTTATCTGACTAATGAAACTCTCTCTCTTTCTCTTAAAGGATTATTCCGTTTTAAAATTAGTCCGGACGTTCACCGATCGAAGAGAAATCAGCGATCGTTATTCGATGATCAATGAATTTATTTCACTGCCGACGAACTCGTGATCAGGATTTTTTGTATTTATCCTAAAAACCAGTTAATGAAGTAAAGTTTTATTTTACTTAACACTCGGTATAAATTAATCAATTACAGATGTCTGACTGAAACTATATCATCATTTCTACACACTGGTGTATCATTATACATACATTATATTTAATTAGTTCGATGCGACATTTAATTTCCGACGATGAAACCGGCATCAATTTTCATTTTTGGTAATTAAATTATATATGAAGTGTCAATTTTAATAATTGTACGTGGACTCGTTCGAATATCACGAATACACGTGGTTGCTAACTTATAAATCATTTGCTTATGAACACGACACTCCAGGTTATTTATTCGCGTTGGACGGTATAATATTTTGCAAGGATGTAAAAAATATATTATCAAGCAAATGTAATTAATAACCCGTGTAATATCTTTGTTTGCATTTTACTCTTACATCTTTCGATGCGTGTCGTTTTTTTCTACGTCAACCGATTTCGATGCAATTTTCAGCATGCATCTACAAAACGCTCATTTTAAATTTTCATTACGGGCTCTAAAAGTTTGTAACTTATTGCAACGTTGACGGATTTTGATGACATTTTCAGAATATGTATAAATGTCACAGATCTATAGAATGTATTTTTAAAATTTTCAATATAGGCCCCCCCTTAAAAAGTTTTAAACAACAACTAGTATTTTCTTTGTACTTCATACCAATTACAATTTCTTCAAAAATTCTTTTTCACGGCTTGCAGTGAGCTAATTGCTCGAACTTCTCAAAAAATATCCAAATCGTATGATCTGACATTAAAAATGTTATCGTCCTTTTCAAAGTATCCGAATTTTACTGTGGTTCACTGTATCTGTTTCTGTAATTGAACAATAATTATTAAATTCACACTACTTTCTTATAGAAATATGCAGATTCGAAATTCTAAAAATTTTGACGATCCATTCAAAAAATGCAGACGATATCGAAGTATTATCTGCGCATCCGTATTTTTATATTTTGACAGATAACAAAAATATTCAAGCTGGACAAAGCTGTTGCTGCATCCTGAATATGTGCTGCTTGAATGAAACGATGTTTCTGTTTTTGTTGGCTGGCTGTGTGTCAGTGCAGTCGTGGACGCGAGAGTAGTGGTTGAAGAGGGAACGCGGATGACATGCAAATGTCAAGAACCCCAGTTTATGGCTGTTTGACCCTGCGTGAGCGTGCCATGGTCATTTCGACTCTCGGCTACCTGCGTAGGGTAATATGGGCGGAAGGGGTGAAGACAACCCTCAAAGGAATATCGTTTGAACCATGGACCCATACATGCAAATAGTAAAAATCAGCATATTTTTACCAAACAGTAAAAATTTGAGATGTTCGGCAAAGATTTCGTTTATCAATTTTTAAAAATATGCTGACTTTTGAACTTCTCTTGAACTTCTTCAAGATCTATAGAAATTTACGAAATTGGAGACCCTGGTGCGAAAACCGGATAAGTTCAGATTTTGAAAATTGTTGAATTCCTTCAGATAAGCGAGACGCTGCAGATCAGAGTTGGTCAAAAATTTAATCAACGATTGACGAATAAATTTCTACTTTAATCGTTAATCGCAATTAACAATTAAACTCCTATTTTAGTCGTTAATTGCGGTTAACGATTACATTCTTTTCAATCGTAATCGTCAATTGGATAATTGATTAATGATTAACTGCTGAAATTTCGAAATGAAATACGGGATCAAAACTGTATGCATACTGAAAAAAATATAAACTGAGTTTAGGTATATTGTCATTTGGTCTATAATACGATCTCTATGTGCCTACTTATTACAATTTATGGATAGACCGTGTGGCAATTAACTTCTACAATTGATTAAATCGGTCTCCGATTTTTCGGTGATTTCTTTTCTTAATCAACGATTGGCGATTAACTTCATCAATCGATTGAATCAATCGTCCATTTTCCAATGATTACCTTTTTTAATCGTACACATTAATCAATCAATCTTGGTTAAAATTTTAATTGATTAATGCCCAACTCTGCTGCAGACTCGTCAATTTAACAACAAGCAAATATGCTCCGAGCTGTATCGTGTTTGGGCCAATTTAAATAAAAATAACATAACAGATATGTTGGTCAACGTTTCATAAAAAAAACAAAACAGAAAAAGTTTATTATTATTTTCTAAATCGAAAAATCGTTTGTACACGATAAACGTATCATTTCGTTTCCGAAATTTCCACGTACACGTATCGGTGCAATAAACGTGGAGCTCGCTTTATTGTTTGCAGAGGCAATAATTCTGTTCATTGTGTTTAATCTCGTTCCCTTGTAAAATACCGAACTCTCGGTAGATGACCGCTTGACATGAGTGGGATCGTTCACGTAAGCTCGATAGAGTTGGAAACGAATGACCATTGGCCGATACGATGTGCTTAGTCAGCTACTCGAGGAAGCACCTGCACATAATGTCCGACGTCGCAGCATGGACGTCCGTAGATAGTTGACTGCCTCCGGAAAATTCGGAATACTCGATTTCACGGACGACGAGGCTCGCGGCATTACGGCGTTCGTTGCTCCTGCAGAAGTCGAGAAACATCGTGGACTTCTTTTTTTCCCTCGCTTTAACCCGCCGCCCACGCCACTCAGGGGTGAAATCTGTTATTTTCTTCCGTTTCCGTGTCGCGCGCTTTTCACATTCGAATTAATCCAAATTCGAACGATGAAACTCGATCTATCGCACGAGTTCGGCGCTAATTTCGAAACGTTTTCGAGTTTTCGATTCGCCGGGGAAAATGTCCGCGACTGGAAAGAGCGCGAAGAACGCGAGGCATTGCGTCAGCAGCGCGTCGAGTGAATTTTTCGTCCCTCGGCTCGCCTCGAAATTTCGTCACTCGATTGCGATTCTACGCGATGCACGCGTATGCGCCGGGGATCAAAGGTTTCTAAACGGCGCATAATTTTGTAAGGTATGTTGGTTTATTGCTCGAGGTACGTTTTGCGTGGAAGTTTGCATTTGGAAACCCCACATTTGAACATTCCAATATAAGATATCTCTCTCTCTCTCTCCGCGCATTCCGCGGTGGTTAGTAAACATACGTAACGGTGAGCATTGGCAAGCGAGACCGCTGCCAAGCTGTTTTCGTTGCGAACGTTATTTACCTGGAAAAACTATCGGCTAACTCAAAATTTAATTGGTTCCTTCCAACAACCGTACGGCAGAGTTGGGCATTAATCCATTAAAATTTTAACCAAGATTGATTAATGTGCAATTTTTCCAAAATTCCTTTTTTACGTCATGTAGTAAATTAATTGTTCCAACTTCTCAAAAAAATCCAGATCTGATATTAAAAAAGCTATCGTCCTTTTAAAAGTGTCCGAATATTACCGTGGTTCACTGTATATCGATTGATTTGACTATATTACGAAAAATTGTTTCCCTACTGCTCATAAATTATCTATCTCCACCAATCTATTTTGTTCCGTTTATTTAGATAGTGGACTAATTGTAAGTCGCGATCCCAATTAACTTTTCACTTATTTTATATCATATCGATTGATTTTATTATATTACGGAAAATTGCCTTTCAACTGTTCGTAAACTGAATGGAAATTATTTTTTCATTAATTCAAGTAATTATTTTTACCTTTTATGAAGAATGTTTTTCAAATCCTGTGATTATAAAAATATGAGAATGATTGACAATTTTGTTTGCCTTGCCAACGAGAATATATTCTCAGTGAATTGTACGAATTTATTCAGAACAAAATATTTACTTTTACGTATTTTAACACATTACCGACCGATGATTATTGCATAATTTTGAAAAATCCGTGGTTCATGGCTAAACACTTTAATGGAACCTTCAATAGCATTTCATTGTAAGCTAAAAAGTCTCCCCAGCTAAAAGTCATCTGATAGTTTCACTTAAGATTGCGATGTAAAAGAAAATTTCTATGCTTTCTTTTGGTACAGCACAATTATTGAACATCCTATTAGTAGGCTTCCGGTGGGTAAAAAGTGTTAATATCATTGGTACTTAGTAATAATTACATTTACCCTACGCGATAGAAGTTGGTTAAAACAATTTTGGGCAGAGAGTGGGACAGAAGTATTGTCTGGCCCAGTTGTCCGAGTCGACCCGTATAAAAGCCGACAACGGATGAGCTCACGAGCCTGTGATGTATACTTAAAAGTGTAGCCTCCAGTGCATTTGTTGCTCTTTACATGCAAAGGGAAAGGTAATGAGTATAGTTTGGCTGAATGAGAGCGGAACCATGTCACGCCTGCGCAAGAAGCTACGGGGACCGGAGTGGGAGGCACAGATACTGTGTGTCACACTTTGTTATACACCGTAGCAAGAGCACGGAACAGTGTATTGAATGAATGCTCTATTAATTCGAGCGGCGTTTCTCAATAATTCACTACAATTAATTATTCTACGATGATTCACTAGGATTCTTCCTCTACTGCATTATGAATCATGCTCTGCTGAAATAAAAATGTTTTCAATCAGAAACTTCAGATTCTGACTAAAGATAAGCTAACCCACGTTCTCTAGAAACTGATGAAAGTTCGTAACACTCGCATAGAATCATATCATCATATAGTATCGTTGAAAAGACCATTTTCAATGTTTTTTGTATCACTGCACACCGAAACTAATCAATAAACTCCCGATCATTATGCAAAATAGAAAAGTTTGTGCATCGATTGTAAGACACTGAAGCTAACTGCAAATTTATATCTTTCATGAATAGTTATAATATAGTGAAAATAATATATCAATACTTGTAAAGTCTTTTAATCTTTCACCTTCTCAATTTTGTCATGAATGCATAAAATCCGGAGTCTACTAATTAATGATACTTAAATATATTTACTGTTTATTTTAAGAGTTTGAATCTATTGAAAGCCTTTGTATTTAACATTTGTACATAAATTTTTATTTCGTAATTACACATCGATGTAATAGTAAACAATGTGTAATACTTTCATTAACTTTCATTCACTCTAATATTTAATTAACCGCTCTTCATTCTATTTAGTCGCAAACTCGAGGCCTCAAAGCAGAAATTTGTTGCAGCAGTGGACTCTAACTTCGGTTTGCCTTAAAACTGCAATCTCTCTGAATATGATGTTTTTCGTCAACTTAATATAAAGCAGGAGTCCACTAAAACGTCCGTTGACTAACTTCTAGTATGTTAAAGACCGAAGTTCGCTTCTCAGACAGCGAGTTTACGAAAACAAGTTGGTCAAAGAAGAAACTACTTGTCCACCAGCACCACCGAGTCGAACCTTCGACAGCGATTAAAACTACACGAACCGCGAGTTTCGGAGCAGTTCGATACCTTAATTCAATTACAGTGGACGGTATTTCTATAAGAAAACTACACTGTTTTCATAAAAAAATATGATAATAAAAAAAAATAATACAAGGAAGGAATGGTTATAAAATGATGTCGGATAGTTGGAAAAGTAAAAGAACGTTTAGGTGGAACTTAAATTGGTATCTAAATTTAAGGTTGCTTGAAGGATATTCAATAAAGGAAGGTTGAAGACATCTGCTGTAGACGAACGTGTTTCGAAGCCGTCCGATACCCTAATTGAATTACCTTTCCCGGCGACCGCTGGCTAGAGCACGAAAGATATTTAAAGTATTCATTTGGTAATCCCTTGAGCGGGCGCATGCCCTCTCGAGTATGTGCCATCGAATATTCAGCGTACTTATGGAGCCTATGTCAGCTGGACGTCGCATTTCCAAAAGGACGGTATTTAGAGAATGATTTCGAGGCACGTGCCGTTGCACAGTGGCTGGCATCGATACCCGCATCCGGATTTTCAAAGGAGTCATTCGACGAGGTATGCCCCTGCTCCGTCCGCGGAACTATCCGAATAGAATGCCAAATCTCCTATTCCCTCGTACTCATACACACACACACACATACTGTTCCCTGTCTTTGGCCCTATCCTCTTCCCACTTATCTCCTATCCAGGAGCGGGAAAGCCTGGTGGCATCTAGATCATCTCTCATTCCCTCCCTCTCTCTCTCTCTCTCTTCTCTCGGTTGATTAATCGAAGATCCAAGTTCAAAGGCGTTCGCCGTCCACAATCTACGTAATCTCGGGGGCACTTACCGGAGCGGTACGTGTTCGACGATCTATATTGATCACTTGATCGTGATGGTTCAGCGACACGCGAGACGCTACAAGATTGTTTGATTAAACGCCGGGCCTTAACGATTGCCGAGATAATGGTCAACCGAGCGATAACCGTGAGACATTCTCGGACACCGTAGTCTCCATATTGCGATGCCTTTGTTTTCTAATCGGGACTCTTCTCTTTTCGCTCGTTCCTATTTTCCGTGTCGTTTTCCGATCAGGCCTGACTGGTTGCGCGAGCGTGGATTATTTAAAACGGAAAACGATTATCGATCATGGGAGCCCCGATGATTGGGATCGCGGCGTGATGCATTCCGTGGGCCGGCGATGACTCACGGCCGATTTTCCGACTGCTCGCCCGAGACCGATTATGAATCGCCTCGTACTTCACGCGTTTTATGCTTCATCGGTCGTTCATGATTGCCCCGGCAAGATGGCGAGATCGCTATAGAATTCTGGCTGCCGGTATAGATTACCATACATTAAAAACTGGTATTATTGGACAACCGCGGATGGCCGGGCTAATGCTCGGTAAAACCTGGTTGACATACGAATTGAATAAAATAAAATTCGGGACTTTTCCGGCCAAATACCCTAGTGCGCATCGTCGGCGCAGAACGATCGGATAATGGAGATTTCATTCGCGAACGACATTCGTCATTCTACGCTATTACGCGGATCTTTTCTATTGGAAAAATTTTTATTTGCTTAATATCTACAATATTTATAAAAGGCGCAAATAA